>OX454416.1:28097206-28324539 GCA_949715475.1 Microchrysa polita
TATCAATATGCAGCTTAAAAGGACGAAAAAGTTGACCTTTTAATAATATAATTGTTGCCATAAAAAAATTGATTATTCTTGCGCAATGATACGGCTGCTTTCATCAACTTATTATTATGTATATGAAAAATGAATCGTTTCCAAATTTTCTTTATGAATTTTTTGCAATATGTATTTATTTTCTGATGATTTTATGGACTGTCGTCGCCCTGAAGTACTGCTCCATGGCTTTGGTCCGATGACGGTGGTGACGGTGTTTTTGGGGCGCCAGTATGTGGATCTACGGAAAGGAAATATTGAATTATAAATTGATGCTGATACTTTAACAAATTCAATATTACATTCACGACACCTTTAAAAAAATAAAAATGGTATACATATTTCGTTTAAAACAACAAATAGCTTTGATTTAAGAAAATATACAGTTTTACATAAAAAGCATGTTGTTTGAAGTAGGTTTGCCTTATTAAAAAGCTGGCACTGAGTTCCAAAACTCGCTTCTTGCATTTCTAAAAAATAGCATCGTCCAAGATTCAAGTTTGATTGTAAAGTCAAGAAAAAATTTTGAAAGCGTTTTGCTGTTCAATATATTCCACAAACAGTAAGAATTTTTTAGGGAAAAATCAAAGTCAGACTTCAACTACATATTTGCAAAAAAACCGAAACTAGACTTACGGACAAAAGTATCAACTCAACCTATAATCGTGTATATTTGTATGTGTTTTTTGAAAAGTACGATTTAAATTGATGTCACTTCACTTGTAACGAAAAACTCAGAAAAGTTGAAATTTATGGTGGCTAACGGCCAGGTAAATTACGCCTATAAATGCGCCCGTAATCGGTTTTTCATTATCAGTTGCATCTGGAAAGTTGGCTTACTCACATCTAAGGTAATTTCAATCACTGTTTTGTCATCCAGGGATACGGCGCCTGATCAAGTGGCTCAAGTTGTAGCCCTATTGTATGAAGGTCGCTCCCCGCAGGGGGGCTTGTGTCCATGTGACACTCAGCCAAGGAAGGCTGTTTGTAGTTGGACAGAGATCTTTGGTGGGTTGCGACACCACATACCCGAGCAGCGCAGGGAGGCCCCTTGTATAGTTGATACGCCATGGCGTGGATCTGTGCAAAGACCATTCGGGCGATGACGCTCCCGTGCTCCCGAGTCATGTATGGGTAGCTCACGACATGGCTGATCTTTTTCCCTATTCGTTCAGAAAGGCAGTCATACAAGTCGAACACGATACGCAGTGTCTCCTCGTAGGGGAGGAGTCCATTATAAGCGGTCGTGTAGAGCTTCGGAGTTGGCGGCTTCGCATAACCCAAGCCACGAAGGCCCTAGTTAGGGAGAATGGCCTTGGCGAAAATGCCTACGCGCCTATATCTAACTAGTTTGTGGATTGATGGCCACACGTCCTGAGTCAAATTGCTGCTTAGTAAACGGACGGGGGCCACCCTCATGTGAACGGTAGCGCTACGAGTCTGCTTTAAGCAGACGAGTAGTAACAGGTCCAACGAACCTGGGATGTGCACATCTGAATTTAACGTTAGGCCTAACCATTAGGGGGCCGAAGGTTGATCACACCTGCTAAAGAGAAGTCTTTAGCGAATAGTGTACCTCGGGGATGGGTGAGCCCAGGGGACCATGGTCCCTTCCCATCTTGGAGTTGGTCTCGAGGGGGCTGTCGGTTGTTAAGCAAGACATCGAGCTGGTGATGCAGCCCCGGGGTTGGGTTCCTGATGGTGAGTGCATTCACCGGATGGAGAAATCCCCATCTGGCAACAAGATCCGTGCCAGTAAATAACCGGAGGTCCAAACCGCTTTCGCAAGGACCGGGGTATAAAGCCGTAAGGCTAGGTGACCCTTAGACGGTAAACCCCGTAGATGGTATTCTTGTATGAAGGTCGCTCGCCGTCTTGGAATGAGTAGGTGTGCTGTCTCGACAGTTAGCACGTGATTTCGAGAGATTGGTCGCCCTCGATCCACTTCAGAGAGAGACTACCGTTTCATTGTTACAAGTACGTCACGAAATCGGTTCCTCACGGGTGTTGCTGCTGAGCTGAACCTGAGGCATGTTCGCGGAGTAGCCGTCAGTGCCCGAACATCCATCCTACGTCTACCACGTATTTGTCATTGAGAGTTCCTGAGCCTGATGGCCATAACCTCCCTCCCTTGCGGGACGACAAGATTTATCCGACTAATAACCGGAAGGGTGTTCTCCGCCGGGATGCTCCCTTTGGAACCCCACCTGGGGATGAGACTCTATCTAGTCGGCTTGTCTAACACCCTCGAGTCCAACGCCTAGATGGGTAAGGACCATGGTCCCCTGGGCACGCCCATCCCCAAGGTACACTATTCGCTAAAGATTTCTCAATAGCAGGTGTGATCCTCCCTTGGCCCCCTTTCGGTAGACCTAACGAATTCGACTCGCCAGACGCAGGATCGCTATGCCTGTTTACCGTTCACATTGGGATGGTCCCCGTCCGTCTACTAAGCAGCAATTTGACTCAGGCCGTGTGGCCATCAATCCACAAACCAGCTAGGTATAGGCGCATATGCCATTCTCCCTAACTAGCCCCTTCGTGGCTTGGGTTATGCGAAGCCGCCAGCTCCGCGACTGGACACGTACGCTTATAATGTGTTTCTCCCCTACGAGGAAGCACTGCGTCGTGTCAACTAGTATGGCTGACTTTTTGGAGGAATAGGGAAAAAGACAGCCATGCTGTGTCACCCATACATGACTAGGGAGCTCGGGAACGTCATCGCCCGACGGTCTTTGTACAGATCCACGCCATGGCATATCAACTATACCAGGGGACTCCCTGCGCTGCTCAGGTACGTGGTGTCGCAACCCACCAAAGGCCTGTGCCACAAGGACACTGATCCCCTTGCGTTAATGCCCGGTCAGTGAGGAGACGATTAGAGGAAGCGAATACCACTCCAAGACGGCCTGCCACGGGCACCAAATTTACTGCACAACACCGACAAGCGCGCCTCTTATTTGCTCGAGATTATCTGAATTGGAGCGTTACGGAATGGAGCTCAGTATTGTTCACTGACGAGTCGAGAATGTTTGTGCATGGCAGGGACAGAAGATGCAGAGTCTACAGCGATTTGCGCAGTGCTGTTTCACTGAAACGGTTGCATACGGCGGCGGTTCCTGTATGATGCGAGCTGGCATTTCCTTAGAGGGAAAAACGGAGCTCGTATTCATGCCCGGAGGAGGGCTGACAGCGGATCGATACATTATCGATATTCTCCGTGTCCACGTCGTGCCCTATGCAGCATTTATTGGCGAGAACTTCACTTTGATGCAGTTCCTGAATGAAGCCAATATGTCGACACTTAACTGGCCTGCACGCAGTCCAGACATCAATCCCATTGAACACTTATGGAACGAGCTCAAGAGAAGAGTCCGAGCCAGAAATCTAGTCCCATCGTCCACTGAAGAATTGAAGGCAGCTCTATTAGAGGAATGGAACGGTATTCCTCAATGTACCATCAGCAACTTGATCAGATCAATGACGAATCGACTGAAAGCTGTCATCAGAGCAAGAGGAGGCAACACCAAATACTGAAATAAGAAATATTTAAATTATTTTCCAACAGTATGCATACTCCAGCGAGTTGCGGCACACAGAGTGCATTTCGAGCCGGTTTCGAGCTAGTATTACATGGCGCGCTGCAATTGTCATCAAATGCCTCTGCGTATGCAGCGCGTATCGAATCGGTGGCTAGCCATTGCCTAGTCCCATTTAAAATGATCCGATACCAGGGTGTATTTCGTGTCCTATATAAGAGGATCGTACACCTTTGCCTGGTTGAGTCCGGTAATGCCTCTCCTGGTATTACATGACGCGCTGCATACGTAGAGGCATCTGATGAGAATTGCAGCGCGCCATGTAATACTAGTTCGAAACCGGCTCGAAATGCACTCTGTATGCCGCAACTCGCTGGAGTATGCATACTATTGTGCTGTCCCACTATAGGCAAACTGGACGGTGGATAACTCAAATAATTTTTTGAGCATGCTACACCCACCGTCCAACAACAATGTTTTTGCTGCTTTGTTTATTTTCCAACAGTTTTTGTTTTATTTTCAAAAAACCTAACCGCAAACCATCTTCATATTTCCATTTTCCTTACGATTTCGTTCAAAGAGCATTAATTTTAAAAGTACTCACCAAATATTGGTTGAAATGGTACCAACATAAAGCTGAGGTCTCAAGCTTTTGAATGACATACGATTTTTATGGAAAACTACCGTACTTTTCAAAAACACGTACAAATACATGCGATTATAGGTTGAGTCGACACTTTTGTCCGTAAGTGTACATTGAAATTTTCCAAAATGCAAGAAGAGAGTTTTGGAAATAAGTGCCTCAGTTTTAAACGAAATATTTGTTTGTCAGTTCCACCCAACCATGTAGATGTAGAATGATCCCCTTATGTATTAATTAAAACATATATGTAAATCTAAGATTTTAGCAAATTTTTTCTTTGTCCTTATTCAACCTGAAACTCTTACAGGGTGTTTGATTTAAAAAAAACGAGACCGACGCTAATTTCGGGCGCGGCTGAAATTTGGATACCCTTCGCTCTCCTCCGGGCTAAACGTTTTTTATTCCGGCGTACCTATGACTTGTATTTAACCCCCCGCCCCTATTCTTTTCCTTTCGTTTTTACAAAAGTTCCGTTGCGTCGACAAAATAATATTTGTGTGGGGATTGGTTGGAATAAGTCGGCAAATAAAAATATTTACTCAGAAAATTTTATTGGGGGATGCGGGAGCATGGCCCCATAGTTCGATCCCATTTGTTTTTACCTTTTTTGTTGCTTTGATTAAGACACATTAATTCAAGGTTTTGTGAAATTGGTGTAAAAAATGTTTTTTTGAAAACCAAAATGGGGGGTTGGGTTAGTATGGTAGCCCCATGGCCCTATGGTCCGATTTGATCCATTTTCACATATGTTGTGTGTCATCAATCAAATTACATTTGTGTGGAATTTGGTCGAAATCGGTGCACAAATAAAAGAGTTTTTCTTAGATGAACCTAATTTGGGGGGTTGGGTTTGTATGGCAGCCCCATGACCCCATGGTTCGATTTTACCGATTCAAACATACAAACTGCCTGCAGCAAAAAGAAGCATTTGTGCAAAATTTCAGCTTCATAGCTTTCAAATTTGCCGAGTAAAACGCGTAGCAACAGACGAACAGACGGACATCGCACAATCGACTCCCCATGTTATGCTGATCATATATGTATACTTATTATATGGTCGGAGATGCTTCCTTCAATATATACCCTTCGTTGACTCTACGAGCGAAGGGTATAAAAACAATATTATCGTCTCCCTGGAAGTATGCTATGTGTGTTTACTCTGATACTTAAAAACGATGGAATCGGTCCTTGGAGTTATGGGACTGCCATACAAACCCAATCCCCCCAATTTCGTACTAGAAAAAAATGTTTTTACCCAAATAGTTCGAGGAACAAACACGTAAACAGGCTGTAGAATCTGAAATAGCAACAAAAAACCAACAAAACTTTTGTCTTCTTATGTTTCTGTCATTTTACCCATCATCCAGAATAAATCCCAAGTTGAATGAGTTCTGATATGGAGTGGAGTGTAAGTCTGTCTGAGCAGGTTCAATTTGCTAGAAGGAGTGTTGCTCGTGAAGGCTCTTACACAAACTGTCATTATGAGCACCTTCTCTAATTAAGTGAATGTTCAAATGAACATGGCTGCTGCATCAAGGAAAACCAGTTCACGGTTAACATTGGACTGTTTGGAACTTTTGTTCGAACTGCTGTGGGGATTCGACGAGGTCCAAGCCAGAATGTAAAAAAAAGTAAACAGAGAACAAACAATAAAGCAATAAAAATGCCGGCTTGCCCTGCTATCCGTTCTCATAAGCAGATGGTAAAGTAAGTGTCACCAGTGTGGGTAAGAAGAAATAGAAAACTATTATTTCGAGAGCCGATATCGTAATGTTCCAAAATTTCGATCAAATTTTACATTCGAGAAAGTTTTTACATCCAAGAAAGTGAAAACTATTGTTTTGGTGTGGTGGTATGTACAAGGAAAGTTAAGATAGTAACCGATAGCATTAGTCAATCTTCCTATCCTAATCAGAGCAGATGTTACAATATGTGGAGCCTTCCGTTGCGGTCCTTTTTCCTGAGAGGTTATTTGCCTAGTTTATTGAAGTTTTCTGTTGCTAGGCAGAATTCAAACCACTTTTTAGAGAAAGAGATGCTGACAACTTACATAAACGAATGCTTAATTGGAAACAGTAAATGCTTAGTGGTAAACTGAAATCAAATAATGTATTGCCGTTGTTATCTTTCGATCGCCATCACCCGATATGCTGACATTTGGAAGCACATAAATAGATATTCACACATATGTATATGTATTTAAATAGACAGAGAATTGAGTGAATGGATGCTCAATAATTTCCGACAATCGTGTGTTATAAAGCGCAGGATATACCTCGATAGTGAAATTTTTGTCCACTGCGATTTTATCAATGAAAATGTATACTTTCTGTCGTGGAACATGTCGCAAATGCTGGGGAATTCCATCAACTAAAATCTGAGAAGTGTTCCATAATTCTTCTCGGCCATTTTATGCATTATTTTCGATTCCCCGGTCATTTCATGGTGGGAAATATCTAATGACCGATAAGAACGGTAAGGAATATTAAACTTGAACAGCAGTTCCTTGGTAAATCTTCTTTGTACAGATTCGAAGTCATCAGAAAAGCCCGGAGTATAAGGATGCAATACAATTGAATCACATTTCAGAGTGCCACGTACAAGGGAAATAAAGAGATTCATTCGACGAGAGCTGAAACTGCTCGTGCTGCGCAGGATGAAACCAAAACAGTTTAGATGCCTTCATAATAATGCCAGAATAATGTTCAGAAATTCTACTCCAATATCCGTCACCGAGGAAGTAGTTTACAGGGGAATGTAGTTCATTTCGTATACAAATAGAAGAGGAGGCCTTGATTCTGGGGGAGGAACACAACATTTTTTGAGGGGATATAATAAACACATAATTAGCACATAATAGTGCAATGTGTCATTTCGATATGATGAAATTTACTTTAAGACTGTGATACCATGGTACCATCGCAGCAACCCCAATTCAATTATCCGTCTACTGCATCTACTACACTTACTAGCCATCGCGTACGGTTTCTGGCCATGTATCGTATTTGATCGCAGTTCTTTCTCAAAGACGCACGTCCCTCAACCAAAGATATCTACGCCACATGATTTTAGTGTGAACTCGGCCTCGTTGTGAGAAGGGATTCCATCGAATAGCGCGACCAGTAATGCAGTTATCACTCTTCCGCAACGTATAACCACTTTCGTCTGCAAGTCAATTCGTCAATAGATATAACACCCGTGCTCCGACGGAGATCTTCAATCGATTTTTTTTCGGGCCAAAAATTTTTAAGATTCGACAAATACAAGTGCGATGAAAGCTTGCAGCTTCTTGGTAACTGCAGCGGAAACTTTCCAAGTGCTTTCTTTTCGGTTACCGTTGTTTGTAGTTAAATATCAATCTTAGTGAGAGACAAAGGTTTCATACTACAACTTTAATTTTATTTTCCATATACGTATTTCGGGGCGACTTGCTCCCTTCTTCAGTGGAATTTGTTCTGTTTGTCTCTCACTAAGATTTCCAAGTGCTGCTTCCGTATAGGAGCACACTTGGCATTGTTAATACGGCGAACGATGTCCTGATTTGTGCCGCCATTAGCAGCAATGCTACCTAAGTAGACAAATTCGTCCACCTGCTCTACAAATTGTCCCTTGATACTTATGGGGAGAGTGGGGTTTCCAGTCAGGCTATGGATTTTGGTCTTGCTGGCGTTAATCTGCAGCCCGACAACCTTTGCCATAATAGCCACTATTTTCCCTGGGACACCCCTCTTGCGTAAGACGCCCAGATACATTCTCGGTTCACACTGTCGAAATCGTTTTAAATATCAACAAAGAGCATGTGCAACGGATATCTATTTTCGACGCATTGCTCGATTACAATTCATAAGGTATTGATGTGGTCGACGCAAGAAAATCCAGATCAAAACCCAGCCTGCTCTTCATCGATTTTACTTTCTAAGTGGAGCTTGATTCTCTCCGTAATTATCCTAGCTATTATTTTGGCAACAGCGGGAGGCACACAAATCCCTCCAATTATTGCATTCTGTGAAACTGCTCTTTTTTAGAAGTTCGACAATCAAACCTTCCTTCCTTCCAGTCTGTGGGAAAATATTCTAAATCCCACGTTCTACCAATGAGATTCCACCTTCTCCGCTATTATTTATTTATATTCCCAACTAATTTATGTTTACAATGGTTTACATTCTGTTAGAGTTGAAATAGCTCGCATCTCGCAAAAGGTATTAATCCCGATGATGCTTTGTAAAGTTCGACTGGAATGCCGTCGAGCCCAGCAATGCCCTGTGGCATGGGTCACGAATGATGCCACCGCTTTTCCCAGCGTGTCTCGTAGAAGGCGACAAAAAAAGGGACAGGAGAGATGAGAACTCTTACAGTGACAAAAAATCCCTAATCCAAGGTGGATCAGCATGGGCCGAGGGATGCATAGTCAAGAGGGTGCTTGGCCCTAGAAGGTAGCAGGCAACCATTACATCTGAAGCATGAGGCACATTTTAACATCAACAAGATCTCCCATAGATTAGTGTGTATGGGTTGCCGTGTCTGGAGATTGCCGACAGACGTAAAAGGAAAGGAAATTTACTTCTTTCCACACACTAGTGCCAAAACGCACAAACTTTCTCTAAAAGGTGTAAAAGAATGGAAGGCCTTATGGAAATTCAAGCAAATATAAGCACTACCCCGCCGGGCACTACTTCTGCAATGCGGTTGAGTGATCCCGGGGCGAACTTATTTCGCGCCAGAGCTCGACGGTTTCCGGGGCGAGCAATATAAGGCAGTCCAACTACACTGTGGAGAAGTTGAGAGTTGCAAGCTGGAATGTAGGTTCCATGACGTCGAAGAGCGAGGAGATTGAGGATATCATGAAGCGGAGGGGGATAGACATTATGTTCGTGCAGGAGACGAAGTGGCGAAATACCCATATCGACAGAGCCTGGTTTCTTACGAATTCCAAGAAGTACAAATTGTACTACTATGGAATCACAAATCAAAGAAACGGAGTTGGTATTATTCTGGCGTCGTCTTTACTTGGCAGCATAATAAGTGTCGCGAAGAAAAGTGATCGCTTGATCAGCATCAAATTGGTTATCTGCGGAAGGGTGTGGAACGTAATAAGTGCCTCCCAAGTGGGACTGCCACCAGAAGAAAAAGAGGCCTTTTGGAACGACGTTGACACCCTGATTCAGACCATTCCAGATATCGAATTGATGTTCTTGGGTGGCGATCTAAATGGCCATGTGGGTGAATCAAATTATGATTACGAGGATTGCCATGGTGGGGTAGCCCTTCAACGGTCAGAAATGACGAAGGTGAAGCTATTCTGACTATGTGCAGATCGCACGGTTTGGTCATCCTAAACACATGGTTTGTGAAAAACGAGAGACACCTGATCACCTACAGTAGTGGACACGGAGATAGGCAACACGAAACGCAGATCGATTACCACCTCTGCTTCGATTTTATGAGAAGGTGGGAAAAAGACTGCAAGGTGATCTTGGGCGAATCTGTCGTTAGCCAACATCGTTTGCTCCTGTCAGAATTTATTCTGAAAGTAGCAGGAGCAAAAAATAAAAGAACTCCCAAGCCTGTCGAAAAAATCAAGTGGCACAATCTCACAAACGACAACTTTGAACCTGTAGTAACTCCGTTCATTGATAAAATGACGGAGTGGTTTCAAAACAACACCAACTGCACCGAGCACAGTCCAACACAAATGTGGAAAAATTTCGCTGAAATGTCAGTAGGTGAGGCGGAAAAGGCACTTAGAGTTTCGAAAGGTCCACTCCACACGAAGAAAGAAACATGGTGGTGGAACACCGAAACTAAGGAAGCAGTGCAGGCCAAATCGAACGCACTTAAGGCATGGACGAAATGTGAGTCAGGCAGTGAAACCGAACGGGTTAAACTTCGCGAAAATTATATGCAATGCCGGAAGAACGTAAAGCGCTTGGTAGTCCAAGCAAAGGCGAAGGCAGCTGAGAAATTCTACCAAGAATTAGAGACTCAGACTGCGACCGAAGGACCGTCTTTGCGCGAGATACCTAAGCACGACGCCGGGATATTTAGGGTCGCAGCCCAAAGGAGAAGGAACGCTCGGGAAATACAGGCGCCAAAGTACGTGCAGGATTCGCAAGGAATGTTGCTGATTGACGATACGGCAATTTGTAGCAGGATGCGACAGTATTTTGACGAACTTCTAAATGAAGAATTTCCTCGAGCAGCTTTTCAAGATGTTGAGCCAAATACCACCAATATTGAAGATATCTCAGAGGAAGAGGTGATGGAGGCAATGCATCAGATGAAACGCAGAAAGGCAGTCGGACCGGACAAAATCCCCGCGGAATTTTGGTTGAAAATGGAAAATGTCGGGCTTAGTTGGCTCACAGTTCTCTTCAACAAAATTAAAGGTGGGCAACCGATGCCTGATGCTTTCAAGGAAAGTTTTCTTCTTCCTTTCTATAAGAACAAGGGAGACTCACGCAAACTCAACAACTATAGGGTTATAAACTTAACACCTCATACACTGAAGATCAACGAGCGAGTTGTCTGCAACCGATTTAGAAAGATTGTGCGGTTGAATGACAATCAATGCGGTTATGTTGAAGGTCGATCTACAGTCGATGCGATTCAGTGCATTCGTATTGCGATGGAAAAGTATAGAGTAGCACGAAAGGACTTGCACTTTGTGTTCATCGATTTGGAAAAGGCATTCGATAGAGTATCTCGTGATCTGATATGGTTGGCCTTGAGAGCACTTAATGTCCCTGAGGCATACGTCAGGATGATACGAGACATGTATGATGGAGCTACGACTAAGGTTAGATGCACAGCCGGTGAATCAGAAGAATTTCTGGTGAATGTCGGAGCACACCAGGGCAGTGTATTGAGTCCGTTGAGTCCTTCAACATCATCATCACCTAGAAATATCTCTTCTTTTGGACGATGAGGACTATCCTCAGTAGCCCAAACATCGTTACCTTGCAAGCTGCATTTACAAAATGGTGTGACATTCTGGAGGAGCATGGACTGAGGGTAAGTATAACAAAGACTGAGTTCTTATGCTGCCCATTCTCAGACCCAGATGCACCAATACCAGATATGCACGTCAAAGGAGAGCAGCTTAAGTCTTGTACCAAGTTCAAGTACCTTGGCTCGATGGTGAACAACGGAGCTACATGCGATGATGACATCAAACATCGCACAAAGGTTGGGTGGATGACGTGGCGAGAAAACTCTGGAGTTTTCTGCTATAAGAAAATGCCACTGAAGCTAAAGGGCAAGTTGTACAAAACTGTTTTACGACCTGCACTCATGTATGGATCAGAATGCTCGACCATGTATGAAGGTTACGCGAAAGAAATGACAACGACTGAAACCAAGGTTCCCAACTATCAACACCTTCCACACCGACAAACCCTGTACGCACAGTTCAACCTACGCCTAATTTTGACCCCAGCTCCACGTACCATCGATGTTAACTACACCAACACTAAAATCGTCCAACTAAACTGTAATGGACTCCAACATAAAATCGTCGAACTTACTGATTTCATGGACAGACAGCATATACAGATTGCAGCGGTACAAGAAACCAAACTAAACTCCAACCATTCGCTCAGCTCTTACGGGAACTATAACGTCATCAGACACGACCGAGAATGCAATGCTGGAGGAGGTTTGGCTTTCCTCATTCACAACAATCTACCGTACAGCATCGTTGACGTTGACAAGCGATAACCGTCAAATCGGGCAATATTGACTTTGAAATCTTCAACATTTACATTCCACCCGTCTCCAGCTGTCCCGCCAATTACAAAGCCAATATTAACACTCTACTAAACGGCCAGTATCGTCTTCTGCTTGGTGATTTCAACGCACATCACAGTCTTTGGCAGTCTAACCTCCACAACGACACCAGACAGAGGTAACATCATCGCCGATCAGCTGGACGCATCAGATTTCTGTCCAATAAACGACAACAAACAGACTCGTATCGATTGATCCTGCACAAGCTCACCAGATATTTCCATCGCTAGCCCTGGACTTATCAACGACATCACATGGGAGCCAATTCTCACGATGTACTCTGATCACCTTCCAATCATACTAACGCTGGATATGCCGCCGAAACTCGTCCATCCCGACAAGAAAACGTACACAAACTTTAAGGCCCTAGAGTATATCACTGCCACGATGAACCTTTCACTTAGAACATTCACCATAACAGAGATTTAGAAGAGAGGCCGCATTATTCCTATACCCAAACCTGGCAAACAACACTCCTTAGGAGAATCCTACCGCCCGATCACGCTTTTATCTCCTGTGGCAAAACACTTGAAGCGTTGATACACAAAACTCTTGCGACGCACATACAACTCGCCAATCATCAACACGGCTTTAGGAAAATGCACAGCACCACCACTGCATTAGACCGAATCATGTCTAAGGTCTTGAATGGAATGAACCAACCAAAGCCGTTTAAGCGCACCATCCTAGTGGCTTTGGGTCTGTCGAACGCGTTTGATATGGTGAATCACTCGCTCCTACTAACAGACCTCCAAAACTCATCCACACCGTCGTATGTAGTTAAATGGATCGCAAACTACCTTGCCGGACGTCAATCCAGCACTGAGTTTAGAAATGGGAAATCTAAACTAAGAAGGATCAAACCGGGAGTACCACAAGGCGGAGTTCTTTCCCCCACTTTGTTCAACCTCTACATGTCAGGGCTTCCCACCCCACCTGAAGGAATCGACATAATTTCCTACGCTGATGATTGTACCATCCTGACATCCGGCAACGATATTTCAGACATGTGCGACCGTATCAACAGCTACTTAGAAGAGCTCAACACCTTCTTCATTAGCAAGAACCTGAAATTATCAGCAGCCAAATCCTCGGCCACCCTCTTTACCACGTCCAACCATGAATACAACCTACGGCTAGACATTAGTGTAAACGACACCGAAGTCCCCACTGTCCGTCACAATTGACAATCACGGCATTTGCAATAGCCACGCCGACAATATATGTGAATAATTGAAGAGTAGGAACAAGATCCTAACATCTCTCGCTGGCAGCAAATGGGGAAATGATAAAGAGACATTACTCACCACTTACAAAGCCATCGGTCGTTCAGTGGTAAACTACGCCGCACCCATATGGACAAACAATCTCTGCAACACTCGATGGAAACGGATTCAAACGTGCCAGAATGCAGCTATGCGTACAATCACTGGATGTGTACGCATGACATCACAAGATCACCTCCACCAAGAAACTAAGCTGCTTAATTTAAAAACTCATAATGAGCTACTCGCAAAGCAATATCTTGTTGGTTGCTATCGTAGTCAACACCCGAATTTCGATCTTATGGACAAAACCCCACCTCCACATCATGTTAGACGTACATTAAGGGACAAGGAAAGGGAAGTCCAGAGATTCAAAAGAGTTCCCCTCGATAACACCAACAACTACAAGGCGGCTCTAAAGCAGTTTCATACTAGCGAGGTAACAATAGCCACGAATGATCTGTCATTAAACCGTGTCCTTCGAGCTCGACCACCAGATATCTCCAATGACGAACTACAGCTACCTAGAGCCACACGCACCACCTTGGCTCAGCTTCGATCTGGATGGTGCTCCAGACTAAATTCATATTGGTCCCGTATCGCCAGCACCATTGCAGACACTTGTCCAGCATGTGGAGCCAGCCCGCACAACGTGGACCACCTTTTCAATTGTAACACCCATTGCGCTTTAGGAAAAACCCATTGAGGTGGCAACCTTCTTAGGCCTCGAACATGAGGAGAGGATGCCAACCATTTACGAATGACACTAGTCCCCCCCCCCCTTACTTGCGCCGCTACAACAACAACAGCGACTGAAATGAAAATGTCACGCATGTCAGTTGGAGTAACCAAAAGGGACCACATCAAGAGTAGCTACATCCGAGGCAGCTTCTCCATAGACCAACCAATCACCGAAAAGCTCGAAGACCGACAAATGGATTGGGATTGCCATTTTCAAAGGCGTCCGCCTGAGAACCCCGCAAAGAAAGCGATATCAATGGAAGTTCCACTTGATGGACCCAAGGCAAGAGGCAGACCGAAGAACACCTGGATGTGTCAAATTTAAAAAGCCACAACAACGCATTGGTCTCGGCGATGACACCATCAGGGATAGAGCTGCCTGTAGAAATATGCTGAGATATTATTGCCAAAACGGGCGATGTGCCTACACCGCAGGTCGAGCAACGCGAAACCATGGAGCGGTAGAACGAGGCAAGGAAGAAGAAGAAAAAGCCGTTGAGCCCAGCAGCGTTACCATGTTTTAGTGTAATAATTGCGTCCTCAATTTCGTGTTTCTTTAGGGGAGTTAATCGTATACCTACGTTTTGACGGGAAGCTAAATTATCAATATGAGGGAACCTCGCCGTCAGTCACTCGATTTAAAACTGCAGCGATGGACTATTTCCCCCGCCTCAACTGATCATCGGTATGAATAAGTAGTCATCCGTCACTAGCTTTCACTGGGTGGTGATCGGAGCTATGACCACCTTTACACTCCCTAATGACACTCTTTACGGTATTTAAATAATTATTTCGTGCAGCTTCCTCTGCCGTAGCAAGAAGAGAGTTGGCATATACTCTTTTGTCACGGCATACACAACGTCGGACTTAACGATCTTCGAACGGTACAGAAGCTCGATTCTCGTCCTTTGCTGACGCTTGACCCACCCTAAGCTATTTCCTTTCGACAATCTGCTGCCATGTTGCGTCTGACATCCAAGGCTTTGGCTAACAGGTCGGATTCGGGCCAAGGATTATCTAGTTACGTATTCTTTATGGCATCCCAGTGTACATTAAAGTCATCGCCCATTTGTTGACACCAACCTTAGCATTTAAATGTCCCACCACCACACCACTCTGTGATATGGAGATTCGTAGAGAAACGAATTTTTGAAACACCGCATGGGCCGTGCCGTTTATTATTCATAAAGAAAACATCCATTTTTGAAAGTGCTAGCATCTCATAGGTAACCGAATTATGGTATCATAGACAGGGATTTGGAGCGACACATTTTTTCGCTCCGCTCCGCTCCCGCTCCGACCAATTTGAAACCGCTCCGCTCCAGCGCTCCGCTCCGACTAAAATTTTGTCGCTCCGCTCCGCTCCACGCTCCGCTCCGCTCCATTACAAAAATACAACAAAACTTCATTGTTTTTGGTAAATATTTATTATTTTCCGCGAATTATTCAATTTAACGTATATCTACTCACGTATTATAGAATATGACTTAACAGGTGCGTTTTATTCGATCAAGTACAGAACAGGATAGCACCAATTTCGTACTCCGGATCAATTATTGCAAGGGGTAATCCGGATCATTGGAACATCCGGATTAGCGCAATCACTTTTTTCTAAGAGAAACAATCCAAACAAATAAAAAGGCGGAACAAAAGTCGATAAATGTTTTATTTGTTAGAAATTAGCCAGCATCATGTCAATTGCTAAACAGTCCCGTAAAAAAGTACGAGACTAAATCTACCATTTCACACTGAAAATCTCAAATATCCGGATTTTAGAGTCAACATTGCTGCCGAAATCCGGACTATAGAAGACATAGTGGAAATATTTAGTCGTCCGGATAAGCGTGATATCCGGATTAAAGGAGATCCGGATTACCGAGTCAAGACTGATTATTAATGTCAGTTCTAGCAAAATAGGTGCTGAATTCTTAACTCCTTAGCATTTAAAGATTTTCCCAAAAATGCTACCACTAACATCTCCGTGGGGAAAAAATGTATATGCAGTAAGATCACAAAATTTTGTCTTTGAAGCTGTGTAAAACTGTAAAAACTAAACTGCTTATCCAATTTTTATGGGGTTTATTCTTAGGAAAAATTGTTGGGCCCAACCGAAAGAAAATATGTAGGTATATGTAAAATGTTAAATTTTTGAAAAATCTTTAAATGTCTGTGGAAGCTGAAGAGTTAATAATTTTTTTATACTCCTTTTTGCTGGAAATATCACGAGGAATCATATTTGGGTGCTTTTATGCGATAGTTTCCGGACATCCCGTATAGAACGAGATCTCTCAAATGGTTATGGAAGCTGCGCTGTCCTGTACTCCATCCAATAAAACGCACCTAATAACTAATTTAAATTAAAAAGGGCGTTTCATTTATCGAGTACAGGACAGGACTTTTCTGTCCTGGATGATCTTGAATTTCTTAATAATGAAGAGTGATGATTATGACTAAACGCAAAACCTCTTTTATCACAATGAATTTCACAATAATACGAAATTTTGCAAGTCTCTCAGCAAATTCTTCGCCTTTAAATAGCCCAAAATCATGAATTCGTTCCATAAAATGAAAAATTTCGTCGAAAAAAAATTTTTTTTTTCTCGGAATTTTTTGATTTTTTACATCGGAGCGGAGCGGAGCGGAGCGATCTTCAAAGCAAAATTCGCTCCGCTCCAGCCTGCAAAAACTCGCTCCACGCTCCGCTCTTTCGCTCCGAAATTTAAGGTCGCTCCGCTCCGCTCCATCGCTCCGCTCCGCTCCGCTCCAAATCCCTGATCATAGACTGCATAGATTCCAGACTTATTCAACACCTGTTTACAAATGTTCTTGAAAGTAACCCAACTTAGCAACATGCATTAAATGTGACATGAATTTCAGTCTTCGCAAAGATTAAAACAAAAAACTAAATAAATAATAAAACAAAAAGGAGAATTAAAAGTATATGTATTTTTTTTTAAATATAAAAAACATTTTCTGGTTTCTGACATGACGTAAATATATACATAAAAATGAATAAATGTTAAAGATGAAAATGAAAAACAAAATATGAAAAATTTAAGCTCCACCCTAAAAAGGGATCGAGTAGAATATTTTCCACCAAAGTATCGACTCGGGAATCACATAACCCTACGCTAACCCTAACCACTTCTATTTCAAAGTAATTGCTCATAAGTGTAGAGTTTTGTTCATTTTATGAAATATACGACTGTACTACTATTTAGATTCAATGCGGATACGAGTTCGAATAAATGTTGATTGCTGAAACTGTAACGATCTTCCTGAAAAACTAAACTAAATCTTCGAGAATTCGTGAATGCCATAAAACATATGCAACCGTCGAATATCACTTAGCTTAGTTCGCCCTAAAATGTAATATGAAATTAGAAAACAAAACTAATCTAAAAGAATAACATCAACCAATTTGTAGATTTAAAAAATCAGCAACTCTAATATTGAAGAATAAACGAAAACACCTATATGGGGGAAAAATTACTACCTCTAAGAACGACAACCCTTTTTTTCTCGAGAAAATGCTGCTCCGCCATAAGATATTAATATTACTAATACCTTGTAAAATTGTTCTACAAAAAATGCCGTTGTATTACATTTGTGATATTTCCCCCTTATTATAATGTACAATTCGTGGAATACCCCCGACAACATATTAACATTCGCAAAATAAAAACAACAAAATGATAAAGATGAAGTCTTGAATTTATAATCAAGCGAACTTAAAGCTTATCCCATTTCAATTTCATTTATATTTTATAATTATGCTTGGAGGAGATCAAAATTTCATATCCTACCGATGTTAAATGTTCCGAATAAAACCGGGGGGATGGGATGACAATAATATTTTTTGCAATCGTCATCAGCAAAAAATGGTCGACGTTCTCACAGAGTATTCTTACACAATTTTTTAGGCAAAATCTGTCCAAGAAACGATTACAGATTTTTAATACGAAGGAAAATAATAAAAACGGAATCAGACAATTTTAAATTACCTTTTACAGTTATGGGTAAAGTTTCGGCAGTCCGTAGATTATGCTTTTTGACAAGTTGACATTCGCCACCCTCCATAGGGGCTATTGAATAGACATATAAATAGCCATCCAATGATGCAATAAGTAATCTGATGGGAAAGAAGAGAGACATTCATATTAGTAACTTTTCGAAAAGCGAACAGTTTGTCGCGCTAACCTGAGTGTTTTCTGAATGGTAGTTATAGCACAAATTCGTTTCACGTTAGTATCGGGAAGTACCACCGACGCAAAAGCACGTCCCTGAGTAAAAACATCCGTCACTTGCGTTGGCAAATAGCTTTTTGCTGTTTGTGAAATCAAATTAAAGTACCTGTACGACAATCAGAAAATTAATGAAAATCTATTCTAATTTATTCTAGCTGTTAACTGAACTCACCCACTCCAATCATCAGACGATTTACTTGCTTCCGGCTCCATATTGGTTTTATCTAATTTAAATATGTGAACAGTTTCAGTATTTGAACTGCAGACTAGATAATCCGAACAAGTACTGAACGAGAGTGATGCTATTCTTACGCAACGTTTCATACCACGTCTAAACTCATACAATTTCTTGCCATCTAGAGTGGAGAATACACGAATCACCGTCCCCTTTTCGCTGGCCGTTGCAATTTGTGTGCCCGACGAATTGAATGCAATTGCAAACAACGACGAGTTATGCGCTTCAATCATCGTTTTTGCATGTAAATTGATTGCATCAAAGATTTGTACTTCGCCAGATTGCACACTGCCAGGATATGCTAAATAACAATGATCGGATGATGATGAGAGCGCGCACAAACCGTAGGGATTTGTCGGTGTATCACGAATTGTATGTACTACTTTCATGTCTTGAATGTTGTGAATGTAGAGACTCTCCTCGAGGCATACGACTAGACGTTCACGATTCAGCTTAATGGCCAGAATTGTATTTGAATACGAATAGTTGCATATTTCACTTTGCCGCTTGAAATGGCACACCTGAAAGAGTTTTAATTTTAAAATATTATTTATATCCATATGGAACTTCTTGCTTTATACTTGCCTTCAACTTTCTGGGTGAGTTGGCGGTTACGATCGCTACGAGTGAGCTTTCAAATAAACGTTCTATTAATTTAATTGGTTCGCCTATGTTTGTGTAAATTCTTTCGAGACTTGTGTCAATGTTCCCAAAACTGTATAGGCTATATCCATTTTCTAATCCAACAGCGACGGATCTGAAAAAGCGAGACAGGAAAGTACATTATTCAATCCATTGCGTCGAAAGGATAGGTTCAAGATCGAAACGAGTAAAAAATGTCATCCAAGAATGTGGTTGAGTCGTAGATCATCCAGCAATGATCATAAAAAAAATTGTAAGATTTAAATCCAGTTTTAGGTTGTTGAAAAGTTTTAAACTCTGAGCGGTGCGGGAATTGTTTAAAGACGGATTAGCGTGACAAGATAATTCTGTTAAGATGAACTTGTGAACAAATTATCGCAATAAAAATGGCTAGGCACCTATTAAATAAAACTATATAGGAACAATTTTCGAACGAGTAAGATAATAGTTGATAGTCAGAGGTAGAGGAGGAAAAGGGCATTTACAAGACCGTCAATATGGTTTTTGCAATGGTTTCGATGCGTATATTGTAGAAGCAATTGCGATAGTAAAAAAGTAAAGTATAGCCCAGGGGTTTAACGTCCGATCCTGCCGTGGAGGCTTACTTGACGGCCCCTGATTTGGATGCGTTGATGCGCAATTCCACGCTTTTGAAACCACAGCCCGCACGATACTCTCACCAAAGGGCCAACCTCAATTGTCACTGGAATCAGTAGCTCTCTGGGGTTCTCACAACTCTCATATTATAGATTCACTGGAATTGACCCGAAAGCCGATAGTATTCCATAATCAATGCCATAACCTAACTCAACCTAAAGACACATGCAAGACTTACAACCATTTGCATTTCGCTAGAACGCCTCCTTAGTGAAGGCGTCGAACTCATTCTATTCCCCACAAGCACTTAGCGACTTCGACGACTCCGGAAACAGCTCTGAATTGCGGACATCCGAGTACCTTAAGCACTTAAGCGCTAGTCCTCCTTTGCCGCAGCACAGCGCGGACAAAATCTGGCCGAGTCATGTAATCAGGAAACAGTAATAAGAGTACAAGTGTACCCGACTCGCAATAGTTAAGAGCTACCTTCTTCTTTTTCTTCTTTTAGCGGTACAGGAAGGTGTGAACCGCTGTGTATCTATATGGATTCGATTTATAGTTCGTCGTCGTTTTCGTCCGTAATCTCCAGGGACAAAAACGTGGCAGCTGCAATGGGGTTTTCCCATAGTGAGAGGGGGTGAGATTAGTAGGTGCAGCTGGGCATTGAAACAAATGGGCCACATCGTGTGGCGTGCCAGCGCAATTTGGGCATACGTTTTGTATGTTTGAGTCTATGCGAGATAGATACGAATTGAGGCGTGAGCAGAAGCTCATTTAGCCAAGTTGGGCTAAAGTCGCTCTGGTGGCTCTCGGGAGCCTAATCTCCTCAGGCGAAATAGGTGGGGGGAGCGCTGAGAGGACACTGTTCGTAGCTAAACTCGCAATAGACCGACTCACTTCCTCAGTGTGAATCATTGCAATGGCAGCCTGGTATGAATCTTCATCGAAAGGATCCCTTTTGTAACACTGGACCTCTCTCTCAAGGTCACGAAGGCCACGTTTGATGTTGCGTGGAGGGGGAATTTTATCCATAAGGTCACGGTTAGGATGATGATGATGATCCTCTCCATAACAACCTACTAGATATTGTTTTGTAAGTAGTCGATTTTGGTCACGTATTGGCATCAAATGTGTCTCCTGATGTAGGTGATCCTGGGCAGAATTCAGAAGGCACTCTGTGGCTGTGCGTAGAGCAGCATTTTGGCAGACTTGGATTTTATTCCAGTTTGTGTTACAAAGATCTTGCGACCAAACTGGCGTCGCAAAATCAGCCGCTGCTCGACCCACCGCTTTATAAGTGGCTAGCATAGTCTCTTTATATTTGCCCCAGGTGCTGCCAGCCAGTGCTTTAAGAATTTTGTTGCTACTGCGCATCTTTTCACATACCGCTTCCGCGTGATGAGCTGAAGTCATCAGTTTCTCAAAGTGAAGCCCGAGCATTTTTGGATTTGCAACAATAGGAACAGGTTTGTTGCCAATACGTACCCCAACCGGCCACCGACAATCACCTGACCAGGTGGTAAGGAAAGTCGCAGACGATTTGGACGCTGAGATGGTTAGGTTTCCGCTATGAAAAAAGGCTTTTAGTCGCGCTAAATATCTATTGATATCTTCGCGCATGACATCCCTATCCGCTCCCGTGGCGAGTACAGTGCAGTCATCGGCATAGGAAATAACTTCAATGCCTTCCGGAGGTGTTGGGAGACCAGCCATGTAGATGTTAAACAAGGTGGGAGAGAGAACCCCACCTTGAGGAACACCTAATTTGATCTTTCTGAGTTTGGAACGACTGCCTCGAAACTCGGTGAAGGATTGCCTACCAGCTAGATAGTTGGCAATCCATCTTATCTCTTGTGTCGGAATATGCATGTTGAGGAGGTTTGCCAGAAGCATGGAGCGATTGACCTTATCCAACGCATTTGATAGGTCAATCGCCACCATAATAGTTCTATGGCATGGTGTACGTTGGTTTAGTCCGGCTCTTACACGTGTATTGATCGCGTCAAGAGCGGTAGTCGTACTATGCATGCGTCTAAATCCATGCTGATGGGGTTCTAGCTTCGCATGGGAAACGAGAGTGGGGTGGATGAGGGCTTCCAGCGTCTTTGCTACAGGTGACAGAATCGTAATCGGTCTGTAGGAAGTTTCTAGTTTGGCACTTTTCCCTGGTTTAAGACATGGGACTATGCGACCTTGTTTCCAGATGTCGGGGATGGCAAGCGTGGACATTGACAAGTTAAGGACTGCCGTGAGATACTCAATGGCAGGAAGGTCAAGATGTTTGAGCATGGCCATTGAAATGCCATCGGGTCCAAGGGCCTTAGAGTTTTTTGCATTCTCAATGACTGTTTTAACCTGGTCCGGGGTGTAAATTGGTACGGAGTCCATATTTCGGCTGCGAATCCGTCTTCTAATTTTGCGCTTGAGGCCATCGGACTTGGAATGTTCAATAAATGGATTATTGAACTGTTTGTTGTTGTTTTTGGTATTAGAATGATGCGGTCTGATGAAAGATTTTAATGATATGTTCATCCTAGTAGTGATATACTCAATGGACGGGGATTCAAGGTGCCTAGGTGAGCATAATCATGGCAATACCATCTGAGCCGAGCAACTTCAATAGTGGTTACTTGAAGATGTTTTCCAATTTTGATGTTGCCGTTTTTCACGTGCGAATTCCTTTTTAGTATACTGTGGTAGTCGACCTGTCTGGTGAATTCGACGTTCAGATCATCGATTCAAATTTTGTTTGGTAATTCATCCCTATTTTTAGCCAATTTAGCCACAGAAGTGGGAAAATGGGGAAATATGGACAAGATGGATGCCATATGAATCGGTGTGATGCCACGAGTGTTGTGGAGTACATACTGTTAATGGCATGTAAGAACGAGAAGCTTAGAAAGGATGTGCAGAACCAAGGAGTGGAAAATGGGCGAGATGCATGTGCCATAAATTGGGATGATGGCGAGTAGAGGCGTGGAGGAGGCACATCTGGAGGGGGAAGTCCACAAATTTGTTTCGCATTCTAGTCAGTTGCCATCATGCTCTGGTCTAGAGAGCAGCGGGCCTTCGCCGTCGAGACCTACTTTTCTAACGGTCGCTTACTTGTTGCTACGCAACGTACCTTCGCGCTCACTTTTGGATTTCTCCTCACAGGCTCATTTTGGGAGTGTGGAAGTGTCGCTAAAACCAGAAATGGACATCAACGGACCACCAGAACTCCGGAAAATGTTGAAAGAGTGAGGCAGTCAATTCTGCGTTCTCCTTGGCTTTCGGCTCGCTAACATGCAGGTTTTGCGATTTTTTATGGGATTATTTGAAATCCCTGGTTTGTGACGATCAACCACGGACCATAGCTCACCTCAAGAACAACATTCGCGTCGCCAGTGCCAACATACCGATTGATATGTTGCGAGGAGTGGAGTCGAACTTCAAAAAGTGACTTAATCAGTGTATGCACAATGGGGGTCGCCATTTAACAGATATAATTTTCAAGATGATTGAAAAAAAGATTTAGGATATTGTATTCTCAAATAAAAAAAGAACTAAAACAATAACTGAAGTATGTACTTTTGTTTTTATTGACCGTCCATAGCACCGACAATGGTGAGCAGTTCGGGACATCTAAGTATACAGGGTGTCCCGTTCATGGTGGAGAATCTTTTAATGGTAGATAGTGTGGCTTATTTGGGGAAAATTAATGTTCTACGAGACACCTCTATTTTGAACCGTTACAATGTAAAAGCACTTTTTGTAAATTGTGTCAAAATACCTGACTTGCCGAACTAAATCAAAATTTGCCAAACCACCAAACATGTCTTCCGAGATATAACTTCACTTTCCGAAACTACATAAAATTTCCTATAAAACGACACCTCGTCCGTTACGAAGTTGCTCGTATCTTCCGAGATACACCAGTTCAAACTTTGAAGAAATTTTAAAATCGGTTTTTCATGCAAAATTCAAATGATAAAACGGTAACGACATATCTGTCTCTAACATTGAGCAAAGAACCCCGATTCAGCGTGGACTGATTATCACCTTATTATCTTATCGGTGATACCTATTCAACTCGAAATTGAATACAGATACTTTTTTCCCCGCATTTAGAACTGCGGCTTAGATATTTGTATTTCCTACTGTATCCATCTGCATTTCATTCACTAATAGCACAATAGGCCCATTGGCTTCAGTGCTGCGAAACCCTTCGGGTTCATGCACCTCTACAATTCACTAAAATTTAAATTAAAGTAAAAGTAAAAAAAATTATTATGAAGTAATTGACATGTGACGTGCTGGCAAAAAATCTATTCGAAATCCCATGTTCCTTAGAAAAAAAAACTCCGGCAGCGCATTTTCTTCTTCAGTTTTTTCAGTTAAGCCATCAACAATCTCTCGTAGGAGTTTGTTGTGCCTGTGAATTTTACGCTGCTAGAAAGTTTCCCCTCTACGAAAATCAAGGCAAAGAATGGCAATGAATAAGAGATTCACCGCACAGTTGAGTGCTGTATGCTGCATCGCGCTCTGTGGCTCATTTGGTTGAGTCGCACTCTACGGTGCTAGTAATCTAGAGATCCGGATCGAATCCCGGCGTGGTTCAAAATGTTCGTACATGTGCGGATAGGAAATATATAGTGCTTGCAACATTAAATACACTCCGAAATTATATGCAATGTAACGTTGACTCGAACCTATAAACGGCTGAGTGAACGCACCATGCCCCACAAAGGGTTACGGAACAGAGAGAGATGCTGAGGAAACAGAAAAAGTCCTTTGAGCGAGAAGAAGCATGCTTATTTTTCTCATGGTTCATACTGCAGTTAACTTCCCATGGATATGTAAAATTGTCTATACGCACACATATTTTGTGTGCACGCACTGAAATCAAATGCGATTGTGTGCTTTATCAGACGATTTCAAAGGCATTGGCTTGGAGCTCGGAGGAGAAGCAGAATTCGCCGTCTTTAATGCTTTACAGTTTACATAGAATAAATTATCCGACTCGTGCTATGCTATGGCTGCAAAACATGGACCCTCACCCAAGCCTGCGAAACATGGACCCTCACCCAAGCCTGCGAAACTTTGCTGGACAGATTCGAGCAAAAATCGTAAGGCTTCAACGGTCGCAATGGTCGGGGCATGTACAACGAATGGACGATAATCGCATGCCAAAAAAAAATGATGAACGCAAAACGAATTGACGGAGCGAGGTTGCGTGGCCGACCGTGAGCTCTCTATAAGTGATGGAGGAAACTGGAGGATAAGGTCACGAATGGCACCTAACCATGACAATTGGAGGTCAAAGATTCTGGCGGCCAAAACCCGACGTCCGGCTATCGTGCCACATTGATGAAAATAGAATAGAATGTAGAAGTTTGCAGTTAAAAGTATTTACAAATTTATCAAAATTTTACTAAGGTAGGCAGTGCCTTCATGCATATATGGAGCGGACGTCCCTGTATGGTTGTTGAATTTGCTAAGAGTTTTCGATGGTAACGCCAAAAATTTTGGGGTCCCGAACGAATGGCGTGGAACAGGGTATCGGAAGATTTAGGCACTGAGAGTCTCCGATTTTTACCGGTGGAAACGGTGTTGATCTCAACCAAGTTGCAAATGCAACTTTATGGAGGATTAAATAATCGTAACTTCGATCAACATTTGCATCGCTGAATTTGTTGTCCCTTTTTAAGTGCGACAGCAAAATCTTATATGAATACAGCTCCAATCCAAGCCAAACACTTTTCAGTTTTCTGCTCACTAAAGCCATAAAAAAATAAATAAAATAATAAAGCCATGGTTGCGGCCAAAATTAGGACAAAATTCAAGATGCGAAAATCACGGAATAGGAAATAAAATAAAGGGGGGGGTCGCAGCGCAGAGCTTAGTTGCCACTATAATTGTGACTCGCTAAGCAAAATGCGGCGTCTCGTAATAACGCTACGTATTTCGGCTGTTACATGACCGCCAAAAACGACGGTCAGCAACAATTTAGAATTTGGACGTGTCTTTCACAAATGTTAATAAGCCCGAGGTGCATTTTTCTTACCCAATTTTGACTGGAAAGGGGTTGTACCGATTCCGGGTCATGCATGGGTCGTTCCGGGTCGTAGACCCAATCCACACCTTCCCAGCGAGACATTTTGGTAGATAGTTGTGTTCAGTCTGTGTTCTGTGTAATATCACTGAAGTGGCGTGAATTGCTAAAACTGCTGAACTTGTTTTATTGTTGTTTTGTTGTTCAAGGGAAAGACGAAGGTGTTAAATTACCGCCGTGTACCCGGTTATGGGTCAAAATTAGGCGCTCCTGGATGAAGCTTAAGACCACCATCAGGGATGTAACAACACATAACAAACGTGTAACACGAAGACGCAGACAATATGGCAAGGAAAATTAATTGTAAATGAAGATTCTGAATGCAAAACCTCATCAGTGTTTTAATCACATCAAATCTATTGTCTAAAATGCTTTATGGTCCCCGCGATTCAAATCATGTCTTCCTAACATTCGTCATTCATTTATTCGCTGGTACGGTTCCAGCACACTCTTTCACGGTTTCGCGTCTTTACCGCAGCTTGAACCATGTGACCTTGGGTAAGCTTTCTTGATACGGTAATTTCGCACTTTGCCTTCTTTATGCTGACGGACGACTAAATTATGCACACGAATGGCACTCAGGTGTATCAATTGACTAAGAATAGCCCCCCAATCATACTTACGTGAAGTTTTGATTGAAATTGATGACAATTTTGTCCGAATCGTCGGCCTCCGCTCGCATCATTTCTGCTGTGTTTGTGTGTCTTTACTGTTCGTCCGGAGACGGTTTACAAAAAGTTTGCTCTAGTCGAATTGCCTTGAACTTCGAATGATCGCCTTCATCCGTATTGTGACCGATAACAGTTGCTGCAAAAGTGGCAAATTCGTATCTGGGCAGGTGGATCTGGAGTTTTCAACACCACAGTTGAGTTGACAGTCACAAAAATGAGAATAAACGTCAAATGCGTCTGAATTTTTTTCTTTCTTCGTAATTCCACAAATTTTTTTTCTTGGGCTGCAAATCGTCTTCGTTGCTGAGTTTCAAAATAAAAAATAAAATATCACACACCACGCTATCACGCTACCGTCTTTTGAAATCACTACAAATATCAAAGAGCCGAATGGTTTTGTATAATAGAAAAAATCAACGAATTGCGAAGTATGCAAAACAAAGCCAAAGTTCTTCGGCCAACACACACTTCGAGGTCAATTGACAACAAGATTTTTGTGAATTGCCAAACATATGTTTGGCTGTCATCTGAAATTTCCCCGTATAATGGTGGGTTTTCACCAAAATGCTTGTGGGAAATGTACCACTTGCTTTCGAGTAACGCAACCTGCTGCTTCCTTCCTATCCCTCACAATCAGTCGTACAAATTTATGCAATAAAATTGTTGCATGCGGACTCTATCTTTTTAAAAATTTTGTAAGACGCCTTTTAGCCGAATTTGCCAAATTAACGAAACTTGTTTTTTACAAAAATGTTTGTCTTAAATGTTGTTTTGTACGAAAATTTTCCCAAAATTTAGCTAAGGAGGTTTTCACACTCATGGCACTTAATTTGAGCTGTCAAATTCCATACATTTTTAAACTCACCACACCGCAGAGATTACGTAATCTGGCCAGATTACTTGCAAGTGTGAAAACCTCCTAATATGAGTCTTAACATGAACGAATCAGAAGTTTTTTTTTTGAAAACGTAACGATTTTCAGGATGTTTGAATACTTACATAAGCGACGTTTTTTTCGCATCGCGGGTAAATCTGACTCGAAAAAAACGATCGCGGGTAACATCCCGGTTAGGACCAAACAGCTGACATTTGACAATTTTTGTGCATCTTTGACTCGCTTTCGTCGGCTTATTTTTTAGATGTGGTGGATTTTATCACAAAAGATGATTATTTCTTTGCAAAATCTTTTCTCGTGATTAGAAAAACTCTCACATTTGGTTTGAAAAAACAAATTCCCTCATATTTCCCCTATGCGTCCGCCATCTAGATTTGAGCTCTATCCCGTGTAGGGTAGTTGCACGGGTTAACTTTACCTGGGTAAGTGTCATTTTTTTTATATGAAGTTCTACCCAAACCTGCACGGGATAAACACAATAAAACGTCCCTATACTTAATTTTTACATTTTACATAATTACATTGATATTTTCCACGATGAAATGACCAGGGAATCGTAAAATAATACTTAAAATGACCGAAGGTGTGTTTTATTGGTTATCCCGTGCAGGTTTGGGTAACGAAACTCCATATAAAAAAAATGACAGCTGACGCACCTGTCATTTTTTTATATGAAGTTTCGTTACCCAAACCTGCACGGGATAACCAAAAAAACACACCTCGAGAAGAATTATGGGACCGTTCTCAGATTGTAGCTTATGGAATTCCCCAGCGTTTGCAATAAATATTCCACTACAATGAGCATACTTTTTCATTGAGAAAATCGCAGCGGAATAAATTTCACTCTCGAGGTCTATCCATCCCTTATTTTGTAAAAACGATGTTATACCTTATACAATTTTAAAATTTTCTCACTATTCTGCTCCGCGTGATTATTCCTTTCTAAAAACAAGAACAATGTGCGAAATTGCCACATTTACAATTAAAAATTGTCAAACAAAATAGTTGAAATGGCAAATGCATGTTTTCTAAATTGAAATGTTTCTGCTGATGCCGATGCTGACGCGTCAAATGTATTTCAAGCAAAAAATACACGTGAAACGGCTTGAAAAGCATATTTCCCACTATTTTCTCAATAACGCGACTTCCCATTATTCAATCTCGTAAGCCAACTTCACCGGTTTGTTGTTTGAATAAGAAGAAGAATGACATTACTGTTGTCATTTCATAGATTTCTTCCATTTCTTCCCAAACATTTTTTTGATTTATGAGCATTTTTCGTTCAGTTTCCACCGTGTAATACACGTTTTGCGTGTATTTTGATAAAATCACAATTGCGTGGAGAAGAAGTGAGCGAAGTAGATTTTAAGTGGACTTTGTCAAAGCAACGTACAATGAAAGATATCGCAATGGACACGCAGAAGACTACAAGTCGAACAAGTCTCTTGAATTTGATGTTGCTGAAAGCCTGGCGTGAACGCTGGACCGATTTGCAATGGGGCATAAATATTAAGACGGTAAGCATGGATTAATGCGTAATATCTTTCTAATTTGATTAAGATTATATTAATGTAAACAGGAAAAGAAATGACCTACATAATTGCGAGCTTCACCACAGAATAATAAGAGTACATCCATGAGCATCAGGCATATTGCCGTGTTGATATTATTTTACCTAGAGGTCATGATAATTATTAAGGAAAAGCTTCACTATTCAAAGTGTGCTTCAATGCCAATTTTTGCATAGGTTTCTTATGTTAATATGTCTCCTTCCATAATTGGAACAGACCTGCAGGTTTATAAGAGACAAAACCACTAGACAACACTTTCTTTTGCGTAGCCCTTAAATATTTTTTTTAAATATCTTTTCTTAACAATTGGAGATGTTTAGAAATGTTATTGGTAAAATCCAAATTTGGAATTGATACTACTTAGTTATTAACGAGTATTATGTCAATGATGATTTAGTAAAAGGTTTGAGATATTGTTGAGCCGGGATTTGTTCGTATTAATCGTTAATCTTGGAGCTCCTCTATCGAATGAAATCAATTTAATCTGAGACAATGTTTAGATGCTCGTGTATAATAAAAAAAACACGCGACGGTCCAGCATTGGATCATGTCCGCAGTTGTGTTAGGGATATCCAAATTTCAGGATCTTGACTGCTTTGTTTTTTTGAAGAGATGTGTATTTTTGGTGCAATGCTATTGATTCACATCAATATGTAATAAAAATACCCCCAATTTTCCATTAAAAGCTGAACTAACCCAAACTTTGTCAAACTTTGACATTGAATATCTGGAGAACCGTTACGATTTCTCGAAAAAGGATTGCAATATTAATGACATGGCATCATCAAAATTTGGCGCCGCAGATACTGTAACCGTGCCCCCGTTTTTTTAGACAATAGCTGCTTTCTTCAGCCATGAGCCGGTTTTTTCAGTACCGGTTTCTTTAGCATGACTCGGCTTTTTTCGATTATGAACCGGTTTTTAGCATGAACCGGTTTTTTAACCATGAGCCGGTCTTTTTCAAGTACCGTTTTTTTAACCATGACTCGGGTTTTTAAATACAGGTTGTTTAAACCATAATCCGGTTTTTCCCGGCCAATGGTTGAAAAAAAAAACGGTGCACCGGAGTTGGAAAAAAAAACCGGGACCGGCCCAGGGTTGAAAAACCGCATAATATATCGGTACTTCGAAATATTGGTACCGGTACTAATTAAACACCCGTTTTAAACCGATGTACCGGTGTTAGGAACAGACGTACATTCGTACCACAAAGTCACCCTACATAAATGTTTGCACAGAACAATGGCGCAGCAAGCCCAACTGGAAAAAATACTGATTAACAACAGCATCAAATCCAAGTACACAGCACTCGATGCCACAAACTTGCCGCATATAACACCCCCCTGAGGCTAGCAAGATTAGCCCGGAGCCCGAAGCAAAGGAAACAGTTCGAAAGGAAATCATGGATAAAATACGCAAGCGAATACACAGCACGGCACCAAGCGAAGGACATCATATGAAAATCATCAAAAGCTTGAACGACAACGACCGGTCTACTTCGTGCAAGCGGACAAGGGAAACGCGATCGTCATATTGGATACAGGAGACTATGAAACCATGTGGAAGAGAAGCTCAATAACAGAAACTTTTTTTCAGCAGCGCAGGAATCGATTAGTAGATTCAATAAAGAGAGTGGAGAAAGCACTCGAACAAAACAAAGACTATATTAGAAATATGGCTGAACTAAGAATACCGAACCCATCCTTGGCGCGGATCCTAGTCCAACCGAAAATCCACAAGGCAGGCAACTAGGTACGGGGAAAGCTGCTGAGATAGGCAGCATCGGCAACAATCCAACAACTTGCCGCACTCAACGATCTAGGAGAAGACGTAAAGGCGTCCCCTCCCAAATTTTATGGCCACCGTTGAAACTGAGATTAAGAAAAGAGGTATCATGCCAAAGTTCTGGGCGAGGTACGTTGACGACGTTCTTTCCATAGTTCTGAAGAGTGACGAGGAGCGAATTTTCACCGACACCAACCAAATACATTAAACCATAACATTCACAATGGAGCAAGAACAGGACCATAGCATCGCATTTATGGACATACACCCTCCCAACAATATCAGGCACATCGAACAATTCATACACACACAAAATGTCAGCGTTTCAGAGCATGGTTGACAGGCTTATAGCGACACCTCTAACGGACGAACGATATGAGAAGAAATTGGAGTACATCAAACACATGGCGGAGGCAAACGGATACAGCAAGGACACGATAAACCAGCTTCTAAGGAAGAAAATCAAGAGGACCGAAGGGAATCAACTAAACACGCACTTTGAGGAACAAAGCCCGGAAAAGCCGCCGATCCGAGCAAGCAGCATACACTCAACGCTCTCCATTCATTATCCCGCCATTTATGCTCATACATACGTACACATATTAAAAGTTCATAATGTCAGTATATAGAATCCTAAGCCCGCACACACAGCCAATCCATGAATTTAATTGGATTAAAATCCAAATCCGCCCGTGTATGGATTCATATGCGACCAAAGAAAGGTGGCGTTTTAATGTGGCAATGAGAGGAGGATAAAAAATACTGGAAGATGATTCCTGGGGACTACGCTTCTTGATCACTTTCAGGATATTGGCCGCCTGGTCGTTCGAAGGTTTAGCAGTCATCGAGTTTAGTCGAAGGTTAGAGTTTATATGGGCGTAGGAGACTCGCTAACCAAGGCAGGCTCTACGGTCTGTTCCTTGGTGGCGCCTTCAAAAATGGCCATTCTGTATTTACGATTTTGCGCATGAAGCTTGGATTATTGTCAAAGTTCGTGCTACCAACAGCCGCATGGACAGAGAATAGCTAGAAGTTGGCAAGGTTACATCCATACATCGGGTGATTCACTTCGCGGTTTTTTTTTATAACGCTTTGTTTTACAGCATTATCTTCAATCCTGTAAGCCTACTTTGCCAATACCATTCCCAAATTTAAGTGGAAGCAATGGCGACGGAACAGGGGGGGGGGGCAGCGGGGGCAACTGCCCCCTCAATATTTTGGCTAAAGGGACAATTAGTACTACTACATATATTGCATTATATTAAAAATGAAGAATCTTATTTTATATTTTTATACATAGACAATGTACATATTCAATTTATAATTCTAGTAGTGGATATTTATTTCCATGATGGAATATCTTGTTCGCAGAAAGTTGCATACGTGCATCTAGTGCATGTATACTACGAGTATGTACATGGTCATTCCATTTTCATTTCTTCTTCCTTAACAATTCGAGGTACTCGAATTAACGACAAGGCAACGATAGCGAAACTATTGACCGTTGATCAACGAAAACGAGGAAGGTTTTCATTCTGACACATCTAATCCTTCTCCATGTTCACAGGGATCGAACAGGGAATTTAGATTCCTGAAAAATTCTTAAAAGAAAGAATTCGTTTCCCAAGGAAACCATAGGTATTAATAGTGTAGTCATTTGGTGATTTCAGATTGCAAAGTGTGCGGTGGAGAATCTTTTTGTTGTTTCTTATGTTTTATTGGAGTGCTGAGCTTGAATCCGGAGCTTACCACCAAAATTTCGTTGCAAATCAGAATCGAAACCGCAAAAAACCCCAATTTTTTTTGGGTTAAAGTTTCGAAAGTATACATTTCTCCGATAACCTGCCCTTGAACATGTTAGAAAAAACATAATTGCGGGTCCAAGGCACCATTACTCTTTAAAATGCATTAAGCGGTATCTGTACAATTCGTAGTCATTTTTTGGTGTTTTTTATACGATTTTGACCCTGTTTCGCAACGAAATTTTTATGCTGAGAACCCCAAAAAACATAGGAAACAAAAAATAATTTTTCCCAACGTTTTGCAATCTACTATAGGTTTATTATGTGCCAACTACACTATCAGCGCAATATATCTAATGAAGAGCTTATACTAAGGTGAGGGGGGTTGGCTTGTGGCAAGTACTAGGACCCTCAGCTTTGTAAAGAAATTTGCGATTGAATATTCTCTAAGGTTTCAGAACCCAAACTTTCTATTTGAAAACATAAGAATCAACATTTGCACATTTTGTAGTTTCGCATTTTTAAATTTTCAAATCCGATTTTTCAATATTTTCGAATTTTTATGTTTTTTGAACGAAACTTTCGAAAATTGGGGGTTGAGAACTAATGTAGAGGTTATTATAGTTCTAACTATCACAATTTAAAAATTAAAATCGCCCAAAAATTCCTCAAAAAGTGTAAATTTTTACCTCATTTTTTTCAAATCGAGATTTTCGAAATTTTTAAAATGTTTATTTAAAATATAAATGCGCAAAGTTTTTAAAACTTCCGATTAAAGAACATAAAAAAATACAAAATTTTGATTTTAAAAATGAAATAATTAAGATTAATCCAAAATTGAAATTGTTTGTTTGCCTCACTTAATGAGGCGCCCTGTTCAAATGCACATTCTGCACATATAGTAGAGCCGGTCCTGGCTAGAGGTCCGGTATATGGTAACCGCTTCATTTGATATGAATATGAGAAAAAAATCTTGCCCCCCAATAAAAAATTCGTTCCGGCGCCACTGAGTGGAAGCCTTTACTATTCGTCGATGCACGACCACGAATATTTCGTTTAGACTGCATAGACGGTAGCACTTTTGACTCACTATTCCCAATTATAGTCAAAATATCTGTAGACGGTTTACCAGGGCATGTTTCTTCTTCTTCTTCTTTATGGCACGATAGCCTGACGTCGGGCCTTGGCCGCCTGGATTGAAGACCTCCAATTGTCGCGGTCACGCCACCTTGTCCTCCAGTTCCGAAAGCCTAGCATCTGGTGGGCGTCCTCACATACGGAATGCTCCCATCGGGCTCTCGGTCGTCCACGCAATCTTGCTCCGTCCACTCGTTGCGCGTTCATCACCTTTTTGGGCATGCGATCCTCGTTCATCCTTTGTACATGTCCCGCCCATTGCAGTTGCTGCAATTTCACGATTTTCGACACCTGTAGCTCATCATACAGCTGATACAACTCACGATTGTACCGGATGCGCCATTCAACTCGTTCACGAACGGCCCCGAAGATTCTTCGGAGAACCAGGGCATGTTTCGCTAAAAACAATATATCGATTCTTTTAAAGTTAAAAATGGTCTCTTTAATCAGAACATGAACTTCTTGTTCCCCTAAAACTCTCTGTTAAGGGCTGAATTAAGATCGAGAGTGAAATTTGTCGCCCAGGGATTTTATCAATAAAAATGGATACTTACTGTCGTGGAATATGTATGTTACAAACGGTGGGGAATTCCATAAGCTGCAATCCGAGACTATTTCCATAATTCTACTCGGCCATTTTATGTATTATTTTTCGATTCCCCGGTCATTCGACATTTCACGATGAAATAACCGGGGAATCGGAAAAAAATACATAAAACGGCCGAGAAAAATTATGGAACTGTTTTCGGGTTGTAGCTTATGGAATTCCCCAGCATTCCCCACATATACCACGACAGTAAGAATACATTTTCATTGAAAAAAATCGCAGCGGCGAAAAATTTCACTCTCCAGGTCAGTACTAGGCTTTAGCAGGAAATACACTAGTTTAATCGGGCTCTGTGGTTGAGTTGGTTTAAGAAGTGAAAAGTCCGCTTTCGCTCCTAGTAAGAACAGAAAAGTAGTGTGATTCAATCAACGTTTGTACCATGGTATCGTCGACGTGGATACAATCGCTGATAACTGTTATAGGTGGTTATACGTATATTACATTATTTTCTTTTCGGATCAGGTTTTACCACGAGGCGTAAGCGGCGATGTATACAATTTAGCGGACTGTATATTGCAACAAGCCCTCATAGGATCAAGTGCCAATCCGGTAAATGTTAAAACAAAATAGATTTGTGTAATTTTTTTATTCATTTCATTTTTATCAACAGCTAATTTTGTCATACCTAAGACATTCACTTTGTGCACATTTAATATCGCACGCGGCGGTATTGAAGCGCATTTCGAAATATGAATATTATGATAAGGTCTATTGCGTTACGGCTCTCTTGGAGTTTCTCGACTCTATTATGGATGGTGTGACATGCAGAGGAAAACCTGAGGAGAGTGTACTTCCAAACGCTGTCATTTCTTTGGTGTACTGGTTGACCAACATATTCACTACGGCTTTGGAGAAATATGAAATGAATGGACAACTTAATGCTGGTATGAATTAAAATCTGCTGCTTCTTTGTATTCAAATTAATTGTCTGGAAAAAATCTAAATTTACAGAACAAGAACACATGGTCAACAAAATGTCGGAAGTTGTGGAAAAAGTTGCCAAAAATGATTTTTTACTTGGTATTATGTATATTGGCAAACAAGAAGATCCCGACCTGTACAAACAAATTGCCACTAAATATAGTGAAGTGAAAAATGCTTTGGCCAATTCAAGTTACGTTCCGAAAAACAGCAATCTTTGTGATTTGCTACAGTACTTAGCGTACATCGACATTGATCAATTGGAAATTGTTGAATTGGACTCGAATAAGGTGGAGCCCACAACGTATTGTATTCAACCGTTGCTGGCCGTTGAAGTCATCTTAAATCCGATCAATGAAACTCAAAACTACGTGTCCGAATTGCTCACCGTTCAACGTTTGAAGCACTATTCAAATGTTCGATTGTATTTTGAGATTATGCGAGCCGGATTGCTGTCGTTAACGGACACGATTGAAATAACTTACGACACAATGTGGGTTACTTTTACGTTTATTAAAGTACCGCATATTTTTAAGCAAATAAATGCGTTGACGCAAGGTAAGTAATGTGCGAAAATAAACTGCTTTGCTAGTTTTAATTTTGTTTAATATAGGTTCGGCTGAAAATAGTACAGAAATACCGGATGTTATATCAGCACTTGAGATGCTGCTAGATGATTCGTCCATTTTGGATTTTGTCGATGCAAAATGTGCATGCAATACGGTCGAGTATATGTTGAATGATTGGGCCAAACAAAATATTGTCGAAGAAAAACATGTTAAGAAATATGCTGCGTTGAGGTTTGTAATCAAACTATATGATCGTCATTGTATAAAATTGTATTTTTAACATCCGTTTTGGTTATAAACAGAGAACCCATTTCACAACTTCTTCAAAAACAAGAAACGGTCAATCAGTTTTCAATAATAAACTTCGTAATACGAGCCGAGGTACCAATGTCTGGAATATTGAAAACCCTTAGCTCGGAGTACAGTAAGGTCCAGGATCATCTCATTAAAATGCTATGTCAAGTGTTGGTGGGCAACAGTTTTGATCTCATTCTATCGGTGGCTGCCGTTGAAGGAAAGCTGGGCACGTTTGTATCACAATTGATACAGTGTAACGAGAAATCACAACAAGTTCCCGGAGAAGTTGGCTTGCCCGCGATAAGTCGTCAAATTCTGTTTGACGTTTCCTTTCTTATGTTGGTTTATATTGTTCAGACATACGGATCAGAGGTATTGTTCTAACCCTATGTTTGGCCTTAGATTTTTAACTAGATATTTTATAAATTTTTTCATAGGTTGTATTATCCGAAAACGGCGATACTTTTATCGAAAAGTGGATTCGAGACTGTATGTTTCAGAAGAATAAAAGGAAATCTCCGAAAAGTATAGTGCAGTCATGCGATGAGAGTATTGTTGATGAGCTACTTATGACTTTAAGCAAATCGGATGGACAAATGAAATCAACGTAAGTACCGGGCTCTTCATTGGAGATTTATCAACTTCAAACTTTCGATGTGACGCACCGATTTCCTTTCTTGCATTCAGATCTTTAACATGGCAGGCGATATGTATGAATTTGCCCGGTGTCCTGTATCAAGTTTTAATCGCCTGGGAAAATGATACCATCTCGGCAACGGATGTTAAAATAATACTGGAAAATATTAAACGCCGACCCTTCTCATTTTCCGTGTGTGCAGCTTCTTATCTTTGTGCGTACATGCAAACAGTTCGAGAGGTAAGTTGATATATTTGTAAATTAATTGTTTTAATTAGCAACGCACACAAATGCATATTTCATTCAATAGGACGAGCTGTTGAAACCGCTCAACATGATTCAGCAATTCCTAAACACACTCAATCCGGACGAAATGACCCCTCAAGAACATGTCAAAGAACGATATGTTCTCTCCATACAAATCATCCGAAAAATGCAACAGAATGCGGGCAAATCACAAATTCGAAATGCACAAAACTTGGTCTCACAATCACCGCTAGAGGATCAATTCCGTGAAGTTTGGAAAAAAGTTACCGAATGTGGTTTCCTACCAATTAAGGGCGCACAAGTGCTACACAGCTTACTGCAAGGATGCGGATCGGTTTGGCTGGTGCAAAAGTTGGTGGACGAAGTCCTGAAGCCGAAATATACAAAAGTAATAAAGTTTCGGGTTACCCAAGTGCGATTGCCTCATATTAACCATTTTTTCGCTTATAGGACATGGAGAAAGCCATGGATATTGTTTTTGGTGTCATGCATTTAGATATGGAAAATAACACGATCGCTTTACTGGATTTCGTTTTACCGATGATGCTTTTTAACAAACAACAGTGAGTTGTCAATTCTTTCTCGTAGATTTCCTTGGTTTTCAAATATTTGTTACATTTTCAGAAAAACTCCAATTCTCGATCCGCAATCATTGCTTCTGGCCCGTCTATGCGTCTACTGTATAATCGCTTGCGTAGACAGTCCTGGTTGTACGACAAAGAAACGAACACGTTCCGATAATGATTCCGAAGATGTTGAGATGTGTAGCATTTCGAAAATTCGAAAATTAAATAATGAAAATGATGCAATAATGGGAGATAGTTTGCCGGATGAAGTGATAAATGAAGAGCCTTCCATCTCAATAGCACAAACTGCACTCTCACTTCTTGAACATTCTAATTCGAATAAGGAGCCAATTGTCACAATACGTGAACCGCTTCAGTCGAGTTTGAAAAACACCTTCAAGACATTCGCTCATTTTGTAACGACCGATGAATTTTCGCCCCGCGTACATTTTATCTTCCAATTTATATCGTTGCTAGTGCAAAATGGAAAAGAGGGTATAGCACCGATTTTGCAATTAATTCCAAACAACTTAATGCAAAATTTACTGAAAGTTATGATAACGGATGACATAACGACTGGTTTGATTTGCAGGTGAGTGTTTTTCGAGAGATAGATTGTTAAAAAGTGATTTGATTTATAAATGACTGTGTTCTTACAGAGTGTATGATCTGCATACTTCAAGTGGACGGCAGGCGGCTATATCCGATTTATGTTTGCTAAGAAACATTCGACTAAGGAAGAAAAGTGTTAAGCTATAAGTGTGTGAATATTATATGTGACGTGGTATCATTCAATTGCTTGTATATACAAATGAAGATATAAATGGAAACGTTATTCTTTTTACTATTAAGGTCAGGTTACAGTCGGTGGCATTTTCCATACGAATTGGCAAATTGAACGGGTAAATCTAGCGTCAAAAATTTTACGCATGGTTTGAGTCATTTTTACATCGTCATAATAAATAGTTCCACTTCTATACCCGATTGACCTGAAAGCGCAAATTTTGACAACGCCAAGGACAGTTTCTTTAACTAAAAAATCTATCTGTCTCACTTGTGTGGAGGTGGAAACGAATATGCGATTGCCCGGCTGCAAATGCGTCTTGAATCACTTGAAGAAAAGCCTAAGGACTAAATTTGGGAGAAACAAAGTGTTAGTGGACACTTTGTTATTCAATCTACTACGCTATGATATAATAAATTTAATACGTTGCGTTAATTACACCTACTAACTCAATAAATGCGTCTCCATTCTCGAATTAGCAATGTATCGACCATGGAACCTTCTTTTATCTCTTCCACGGCGGTAAGTCCAGCAGCGAGTGTCGAGTCGGCGGCAGGACGAGTGGTCGAGTTTGGTCGAGCTCGTGGAAGGAACAAAAATACAATTGTCGCGTGGTCAAGTACAGTACAGGTATCGAGTCAGTGTTAAGGTATGTACTGAGTTCACCAAGCGAAAAACTTGCATATATGTCTCCCGTGAAAACGGTGCCGTGGAGACTTGCTTTTTATTCACTCAATGTAAGATAAATGTTCACTCGCGTTCTGATTGATTGTTGATGACATCTTTTCATTGTGAAATAAAGTGCAACTGCATTATTTTCGCTGGCGAAATGTCAAAAACCGTTGTGGAGACTTTCATGTGAAGTGAGTACCACCAAGCGGATTCGATTTCACGATCACCAAAATTTTGACAGTATTTGCATGGATTTCACGTGAACTGACGATGTTAGTACCTACTTTTAGGACGAATTCTCGAGTCTGTGGCAGGACGAGTTATCGAGACTTGGCCAGGACGAGTGGTCTGTTGTCGAGTCCGTGGCAGGATGAGTGGTCTGTTGTCGAGTCTGTAGCAAGGACGAGTGGTGTGTTGTCGAGTCCATGGCAGGTCGAGTGGTCTGTTGTCTAGTCCGCGTAAAGGACGAGTGATCTGTTGTCGAGTCGGTGGCGAAAACGAGGTTTTTCATTCACGAGGCCAACGTGACAGGGATGCATTGAAATTTGTGGCGCCCACACTCGTCTCACTGAGGCGTAACAACTCGCAGTGTTTTCGTAGGTGGATTTTACCGCATACCATTACAACACATTGTAGGCAAAGCTCCTTGTGGCACGGGACGCCTCTATGACTGGGGGGCGAAAAAGCGATACAATTACTCAAAAAATTTATCAACTGAATCACAGAGATAGTGTAGCTTGCAACAAAAAAATGTATCAAAATTCTGTAGATCTATAGGAGACAATAACTTTCCTTTTTTTGGAATTGTCTAACGCTAAATTTGGTAATATAATTGATCTGGGAAGCTTCATACCGCCGAAGGTAGCTAATGCTAGTCGATACCTAGCAATTTCACGGTAATGACCGTGAAATGTTGCTAGAATTGTAGTTAGAAAGTGAGGCGACTAACTTTTCGCAGAAGCCAGTGCGGTTATTGAGCTAAAACAAAAAACAGAATGTTAGAAATAAACGTTCTTATGGGAGGGTTATGTAGAATGTTTTTCAGAGTCCTAGCTGTCTGCGTTTAACAATTACAGCCCTTCAAAGATGCGTTCCAACTACAAACAAAGTGCAAATTGGGACCAAGCGCAAACATGTCCATTTTTCATGCAACATAAAGAAAAAATAGCAAAGGGTGGACCAAGCGCAAAAGTAGTTGGTCGCCAACAAAATGATGGGGATCAGAGGGCGAGAGGATGTTGTGGCGTACATTTCGCTTGGGAGTCCTAGCTGTTTGCATTTAAAAGGTACAGCCGTTGAAAGTAAGACCCAAGGGCAAATGACTTGCAAACGCTTTCTGCGTCGATTAAAAAAAATGGATAGAAGAGATCAGGGGCTGATGTAGTAGAACATATATGCGGAGCATACGACACACGTTTAAAATATGGGACTGCTTCGCAGCAACCGGGACGGTTGATCGCCTTAGTTAGAAGATAACAACAAAATATCGTTAGCTGTCGCCTAACGCCTTACATAATGCCAGCTCAGGTTTAGATATTTCCAATAAAAATTCATAGGGAATGTAGGCGTGACAACTGAGCTGAAAAAGCAACACAAAAAAAGTTTCCCGCGCTCCTCCAAAATATTGTTTAAAAGACTGTTCTTATCAGTAAGCTCAGGTACCCCATTCCAAGGATTAACAAATTAGTTCAGTTTACCGAAAGTGCGGCCTGAGAGTATATGCTCGGTGGGTAGAGAGTGTCTGAAAAAAAACATCAGACAACACTGTGCAACTAAATATGTGGATTCGTCATCATTTTCGTCCGTGGTATCCAGGAATAGGAACGTGGCTGCTGTGAAAGTGTTTTCATATCATGAGGCGTGCCAGCGTAATTTGGGCAGATGCAACAGATAAATGCCAAATTATCTTTTCGCGAGATAAAATAGATACACTGTCCTACGGTTCTCTGTAATTCGTAAATATTGTTCAGGTGGTGCAGCTTGCCGAAAAATGAAGGCCGCGTAGGCTTCCATACGGTCATAAACGCATTATCAAGCATTGCGATTGGCCACTTTTACCTCTTTTTTGAACCAAATAAGATGATTTTTGTGTGCGAGTTACAGCAGTAATTCACGAAATCTCGCTACAAAACACAGCTAGGAAAGCTCCTTGAGAAGACATACAACGCCTATATGACCCAAACAAAAGCATTCAATCATTTAAGATTAAATTATTGCATTATTGTGGTGCCGCATAGTTACAAACTGTTCGAACTATCGCTTAGTGGCCACCATTCCATTGACAAACAGGTTTCATTGCCCTTGCCCCCAGAAGTTGCCGGCTGTTACCTTTAGTGCATTTTCCTGAAACCATGCTGATGAGAAGCTAGCTGAGGATGTACCGTTTATCTGTTAGCCTGTCAGAATAGGTTTTTAGCTATACACGAACCCGAGTGATACGTGATCCCAAAACACTTTATTAACTGCTAAATAACCTGCCTTTAACTATTTTGAAAGCTTGCTCGCTATTCGTTCTCATAAGGAGAACTTTGGTGTGTATTTCCTTAGTCGTAGTTTCCTATGGATGGATATGGCGCTATGATAGGTTGGGCTGGTTGCGCCCAATACTGCAGCCTACCGGCTTATTGTATTTCCCATTTAAGCGAGAAAGTTTCAGGTTATGAGCTCTGTCCTACGTAAAAGGCTAAGAAGAGAGTTAACCAGGTTTACTTTGGGTGCACCCATTCTGGTAGCTTGAGCCCCAAAGAAATTTTGTCTCCAGCTCATAAGAGCGGGGCATTCGAAAATAACGTGCGAGGCTGATTCCTCGTCTTCGTTGCAGAGGCGGCATAGTGAGTCTTGTGTGTATTTCCCTATTGTATGCAGATGTTTCCGTAGGGTAAAATGACCGGTTATAAGGCCTGTCACTGCCCTGATGTTCGTTTTACTTCGACTGAGGGCTTCGGTGCAGCTGGTATGCCAGTTAGATTCCAGCATACGCTTGCTATGCCTGAGCCCTTCAGCGAGTCTCCATCGATCTTGGAATTTATCCTCGGTCCATCGTCTAGCAAGGGTTCTGTCAGTAGATTTACTGATTCCGATTGCAGGTTCAGGACCAGTTAAGGGTACTTCGGAACCCTCTCTTGCAAGGGCATCCGCTTTCTCATTTCCTTCGATCCCCTTATGTCCTTTCACCCATTTCAGGGTTACTTTGTTTCGGGTAGCTAGGTTTTTGAGATTTTGTTGGCATTCCCAAACCAATTTAGAGGTTGTTTTGGGACTTCTTCTTCTTTATAGCACGATAGCCCGACGTCGGGCCTTGGCCGCCTGGATTAAAAACCTCCAATTGTCGCGGTCACGCGACTTTGTCCTCCAGTTCCGAAAGCCAAGCATCTGGTGGGCGTCCTCACATACAGAATGCTACCATCGGGCTCTCGGTCGTCCACGCAATCTGGCTCCGTCCACTCGTTGCGCGTTCATCACCTTTTTGGGCATGCGAACGTCGTTCATCCTTTGTGCATGTCCCGCCCATTGCAATCGCTGCAATTTCACGATATTGGACACCTGTAGCTCATCATACAGCTGATACAACTCAAGGTTGTACCGGATACGCCATTCACCTCGTTCACAAACGGCCCCGAAGATTCTTCGGAGAACCTTTCGCTCGAATGTGTCCAACAGATGTTCAGAGTTTTGGGTTAGGGTCCATGCCTCGCAGCCATAGCATAGCACAGGTCGGATGATGGTTTTATACACGTGGAGCTTCGTGTTTCTGTGCACTAGCTTCGAATTCATAATTTGGAGGACCGCAAAGTAACACTTATTAGCTAGTTGTATCCGTCGCTTTATCTCATCTGTTTCGTTGGCATCCTTTGACAAATTGCAACCCAGGTGAGTGAAGTTGTCTACATATTCTATATTGAGGTCGCCCACTGTGATGCTTGAATTTACTGGCGTTCTAGTTTTTGATTGCATCATGACCTTGGTTTTAGATTCGTTGATATGTAGCCCAACTTCTTTTGCGGCGTTATTGAGATTATGCAGAAGGCTTTCTGCATCACCCAATCTTCGAGACATGATGTTGATGTCATCGGCGTAGGCTACTAGTTTAGTCGATTTAATGAGTAGCGTTCCGCTGCTGTCCAGATTCATGGCTCGAATCACATACTCCAGAGCCAGGTTGAAGAGCGTCGGCGCCAGCCCGTCGCCTTGCTTGAGTCCAGTACGAGTTTCAAATAGGTCAGTGAGTCTGTTCTGAACTCTGACCTGCGAGACGATATTAGTCACCGTCATACTTATGAGTCGCACTAGCTTAGCCGGTATACCAAAATGCAGCAGAATGTTGTACAGTACGCTTCGATCGATACTGTCGTATGCCTGCTTGAAGTCAACAAATATTTGGTATACGTCGATGTTGTATTCCCAGCACTTCTGGAGTAAAAGCTTCACTGTAAAAAGCTGATCTGTCGTCAAACGACCAGGTCTAAAGCCGCCTTGGTACTCGCCAATGATTTCTTCTGCGTACGGATTAATTCTATTTTCCAGAATCTTAGATAAGATCTTATAAGTCGTACAAACTAATGAGATGCCTCTGTAGTTCTCACATTTCAACTTATCCCCTTTTTTGTGGATTGGGCAAATGATACTTTTACGCCAATCTTCCGGGATTATTTCGTCGTTCCATACTTTAACGATAAGTGTGTGTATAGCCTTAACAAGGCTCTCCCCACCATGCTTCAGCAGTTCAGCTGAAATCTCGTCAGCGCCCGGGGCTTTATTATGTTTTAGTGCTTGCATGGCGAGACCAACTTCTTCTACTGTTGGGGGTTGAACGGGAGGGCCTGTTTCAGCCATCAGCTCCGGAGCTTCTTGTGTGGGGTTGTTCGGTTGAACATTGAGAAGCTCTTCAAAATGTGAGGCCCAGCGTTTATCAACGCTGTCAGTGTCGCTAATGATATTGCCATCCTTATCCTTACAGAGGCTGGTCCTGGGTTGGTATCCACTTTTAATTGAATTAATCAGCTTGTACGCTTGTCTACTGTTCCTTCTAGCTAGTCTTGGTTTTATTTGCATCAACTGCTCGTCAAGATGCTTACGTTTCTTACGCCTAATTAACCTATTCGAAAATCGTCAATGGCTTTTATAGCAGCTTGACTGTCGGAGAGAATATATATGGTCTTATTGGTATATCCCTTTCAAGTACTCTCCCCTGCTGCAAGGGTTATGGCTATAAGTTCTGCCTGGAAGACAGTTGTATATTGACCTAGGGGTTTGGAGATACTATAGTTGTTGGTTTTAGTATAAACTCCTGCCCCTCTTCCTTCGTCTGTCTTCGACCCATCCGTGTACCACACGATCTGATCTGATGATAGATGGTTGTCGTTCCATTTACTCCAGTCCTCCCTAACCGTTGAAATTTGGATGTTGGAGTCGAAGTTGTACATGGCCGGGGTATAGTCGATGCCCAAATCTAGGATTGGGTTTGCCATGATTTCTGTAATCGTACAGTGTCCTAACCTTTGTGGTGTCCACATGTTCGATGATTGGAGTCTGTACGCTGCGAGTCTTGCCTCTTCTGTGATTGTGAGGTCCAGTGGTGGCAGGTCTAGTAGTTTCTCTAGAGTTAAAGTTGGTGCACTGCGCATGGCGCCGGTTATGCTTGCGCAGGCCAGTCTCTGTACTGATCCCAACTTCGCTGCTGCTGCTGTTTGCTTGATTTTAAGCCACTAGAATATCGAGCCATAGGTCAGACGGGGTTTGACCACAGCTTCGTAGATCCAGTGTATCATTCGTGGTTTTAACCCCCACGTTTTCCCTATTGCTCTTTTAGTTACATATAGGGTCTGTTTGCGTTTTGCAATTGTGTTTTGCAACTGCTTGTTCCACGTGAGTTTGTTATCAAGGGTTCCCAGATATTTTACCTCCGTGGTAAACTGCAGTTGTTGGTTGAATAATGTTGGAGCGTTGAGCCCTTCCATGTTGTGTTTGCGACTGAAGGCTATTAGTGTTGTTTTGGCGGGATTGCCGATAGGCCTGCCCTCCTACACCAATCCTCCACTTGGGTTAGAGCTTGTTGCATGAGTTCAGAAAGAACTCCTGGAAATTTTCCCTTATCAGGATGCTGATGTCGTCGGCATATCCTAGAGTATAGAAGCCAGTGTTATTTAGCTGGACCAGTAGGCTGTCCACTACAAAGTTTCCTAGTTGCCTATACCGCGCGCCATTGTCTGCGAATGGAACGGCAAGTTTCGCTAGTGTCGACAAGAAGAAAATGAAAATTCTTCTTTCAAGAACGGAAAGAGCAATGCTGTTTTCTTCCATGTTGTTGTTGTTGTAGCGGCGCAAGAGAGGGGGAGGGGAAACTTGTATCATCATTCATAAATCGTAGGCATCCTCTCCTCAAGGTCAAGACCTAAGAAGATCGCAACTTCGATGGGGTTTTCCCATAGTGCGATAGGTGTTAGATGCGTAGGTGCGGCAGTGCAGTCAAATATATGATCCACGTCGTGTGGGCTGGCTCCACATGCTGGACAAATATTTCCAATGCTGTTGTCAATGCGTGACCAAAACGAATTTAGTCTGGAGCAAAATCCAGAACGAAGCTGAGCCAAGGTGGTACGTGTGGCTCTCGGTAGTTGTTGTTCGTCGGTTTACGGATAGCCTACTTGTGGCTTTGGTTACCTCGCTGGTGTGCAGTTGATTTAGGGCCGCCTTATATGTGTTGGAGTTATCGAGAGGAACTCGTTTAAACCTTTGGACTTCCCTTTCTATGTCCCTTAACGAACGTCTTACATGACGTGGTGGTGGGGTTTTGTCCATGAGGTCATGATTTGGGTGTAAGCTTCGATGACAACCAACAAGATATTGCTTAGCCAGGAGATCATTGTGTGCCTTGAGGTATAGCAGCTTGGTTTCTTGGTGCAGGTGGTCTTGCGATGACATGCGAACGCAACCAGTAATGGTACGCATGGCTGCATTTTGGCATGTTTGAATCCGTTTCCAGTTGGTTTTGCATAGGGTATTTGTCCATATCGGTGCTGCATAATTTACCACAGAACGACTGACAGCTTTGTAGGTGTTGAGTAAAGTCTCCTTATCAGTGCCCCATTTGCTGCCAGCAAGGGACTTCAGGATCTTGTTTCTGCCCTTCATTTTGTCACTAATGTTGTCGGCATGGGTGTTGAATAGGCCGTGATTATCAATTGTGACGCCAAGAATTTTGGGGTGACGGATAGTGGGAACTTCAGTGTCATTTACTCTGATGTTAAGCCGTTGGTTGAATTCTTTGTTGTATGTGGTAAAGAGGGTGGCCGAAGATTTGGGCGCTGATAGCATTAGGTTCTTGTTGTTGAAGAAAAGGTTGAGCTCTTCCAAGTAACCGTTGATGAGATCGCACATGTCGGGAATGTCGTTGCCAGATGTCATTATGGTGCAGTCGCCAGCATAGGATACAATGTCTATTCCTTCGGGTGGGGTGGGAAGCCCTGACATGTATAGGTTGAACAAGGTGGGGGAAAGTACCCCGCCTTGTGGTACGCCTTGTTTTATCCTTCTTAGTTTAGATTTCCCATTTCTAAACTCGGTGCTGGATTGACGTCCGGCAAGGTAGTTTGCGATCCATTTGACTATATGCGGCGGTGTGGATGAATTGCGGAGATCCGTCAGTAGGAGCGAGTGGTTCACCGTATCAAACGCTTTCGACAGATCTAAAGCCACAAGAATGGTACGCTTAAACGGCGGGGGTTGGTTGATCCCATTGAAGACCTTAGACATGATTCGGTCTAGTGCAGTGGTGGTGCTGTGCATTTTTCGGAAGCCGTGTTGGTGATTAGCGAGTTGTATGTGCGTCGCAAGAGTCTTGTGTATCAGCGATTCCAATATTTTCGCCACAGGGGATAAAAGCGTGATTGGTCGGTAGGATTCTCCTAAGGAGTGTTGTTTACCAGGTTTGGGTAACGGTATGATACGGCCTCTCTTCCAAATTTCTGGTATGATGAATGTTTCGTAACGAAAGGTTCATCGTGGCAGTGATATACTCTATGGCCGGTGTGTCGAGGTGTTTGAGCATGATCATTGCTATACCGTCTGGACCAAGTGCTTTTGAATTTTTGGCATTCTTTATGGCCATTGCAACTTCTGTAGAGGTGATTTGGAGATGTTCATCAACTTTAGTGTTTCGGATGTCTCGTGTGATTTTGCGCTTGAGTTTATCCTTAGTTGGGTGTTCGACGAATTGTTTGTTGAATAGGTTTGCGCATTTATTATCGTCGCTCACGGTTGAGTTACCAAACTTGATAGAAACCCTCCCTTGGGTTTTAGTGGGGTTGGATAGGTTTCTAACCGTGCTCCAGAGTTTGCTCACACCAGTGTTTGAATTTAGTTTTCTGAGATGTGATTGCCATATGCCTCTCCTGTGGTCGTTGACCTGTTTGACTATGATGTCATTGAGGTCGTTTATCCATGGGTCACTTGGGTCTGCACTTCTGAGTTGATCCCTAGTTTTTGCCAATTTAGCCGCAGATGTTGGGAAGTTGGGTTTTAGGCTGGGAATGCGGCCTGCTGAAATGTATCTCTTAGCTGCAGTGAGAATAATTCGTCTAATTTGTTTTTCAGCCATACGTACATCACTTGGGGCGGTGAGACTAGCAAAAGCCTCGTTGGTGAACCTTTTAAAGCTGTCCCAGTCAGCTTTGTTGAAGTTGGTGTACGTCTTCTTATCGGGATGGATGAATTTCGACGGCATATCGAGAGTCAGAATAATTGGCAGGTGATCAGATGATGTTGTGAGGATTGGTTCCCATGAGATGTCATTAATAAGTCCAGGGCTGGCGATGGAAATGTCAGGTGAACTTGAGCAGGATCCAGTGATACGGGTCGGTTTATCGTCATTTAAAGGGCAGAAATCCGAATCATCCAGTTGGTCGGCGATGATGTTACCTCTGGTGTCGTTTTGGAGGTTGGAATGCCATAAATCGTGATGTGCGTTGAAATCACCAAGTAGGAGGCGATATTGTCCGTTTAATAGAGGGCTGATATTGACTTTGTAACCTGTGGGACAGCTGGAATATATATGTTGTAGATTTCAAAGTCAATATTTCCTGATTTGACGATTATCGCTTGCTGCTCCAAGGTGTCATCGGCGGAAGTGACATCAACTACGCTGTATGGCAAATTATTGTGGATGAGGAAAGCCAAACCTCCTCCTGCGTTCCTATCTCGGTCTTGTCTGATGACATTGTAGTTCCCGTATGACCTGAGTGAGTGACTAGAGTTGAGTTTGGTTTCCTGTACTGCCGCTATTTGGAGGTGGTGTCTGTCCATGAGTGCTGTTAGTTCAGCGATTTTGTGCTGGAGTCCATTACAGTTTAGTTGGACTATCCTTCCATAATTTCCCGCAACACCTAATTATAACGAAAGATCTTGACCCCAATGAACATATGCACTCCGAGTGAAATGTACCGTTAACCTCAATCTACGATTAAGAAATTTGGAGATGGTACAGTGTGTGCTCGTGTTGATAAAAATACAAAGAAAATTCGCCTTTCGAGAGCTGATAGCGTAATATTCCGGATATTTTTTTCACTGAAACTCTTATAAATCACATGCATTGTATATAAACCCAATTGTTGTGAGCTTTCGAATATGCTGACATTTTGTTTATTTCGATGGATTAAACACTTTATTTTCATTATTTAAGATCAGTACTGACATTATTTTATAATTAAATTACATACAAAGATTCACATTGAACATTATGGAAATAATGAAAAATGGTTCGTTTTTTTTCATATTCATGTTTCAAGCTTGTTCTGTTCCTTTCATCAATCGTACACTTTCAAAGAGATGAATGAAAACGGGAGCATATATGAAAAAACAAATTAAATTAAAAACATTGGACAAGTGACGATCATTATAACATTTAATCTATCACCACTAATGACTTGTTTAGAAAAAAAAGTACTTTTTTATGTTAAAATATAGTCTTTGTGTCATCGTCTCGGAGCGAAACGATGCTTTAAAGAATTATAGAATTTCTTCCTCTTTTTTTAATTGTATCTTTATATTGAAAACTGCCATCGTTAATCGTATGTACATGTGTTCGCACTAGTGATACATATTAAGCTCAAGAAAAATTACTGTTAATTACTCGAAATATGACTTATATTTATAATTATCTTGTTTTTTTTTTTACTTTATTACTGAAGCATCTTTCAAAACTTATCATCACTCCCTATTTTTTTAATTATGTTTCAATTGTTCGATTTTAAATCTTTTTTTATTTTTGTATTTTCTCTTTTAAATATATTTCAACATGAATGCTTTATTTTTACAGTATCAACTCATTTATTTTGGATTTTGTTTTTTTCACTATGCAAATGTGTGTGTGTTTTTATAGAGAAAAGAAATGTGTTTTTTTTTCAGTTATATATTAAATTAATGTAGATACGTCCACCCAACGTCAAAATGATAAGATAGACGCAATACCTAATAGTTAATTTTGATTTTATATATCACTTGAGGCAACGTTCAAAGAATGTGGAGCCAATATAATTGCCACGCATCGCTTTAGCAACGTTGTGCTCAAATAATCGTCGATTTGTTTGCAAAACATCGGCCGCTTCTTTGTTGAGCGGATCTTCGGGGTTGGGTTCCTGGGAAAAAAAATGTGCATAGATTTTAATGTAAAGTAAACCATAGAAATGATGAGACTCCTCAGACTTACCAAAAACAAATATTGCAGTCCGTATACAATTGAATTTATTGTCAAAACTGGTTTCCAGTCCTCTCGCAAGATGTTCAGGCATACGTTGCCCTCGAGATCAATGTTCGGGTGATAAACTTGAGTTTCACATTTGACCTTTGGCGGTTCGTGTGGATAGTTTTGACCAACGCGGAAATTAAATACGAATCTGCCTCCTTTATAGAAGCCCTCGTCCGGACAGATGATCATTTTGAAATTGAGTAGATCGTCGGGGTCGGGAAAATCAGTCGTACATGTTTTCGGTAGATTTAATTCTGTTATATCTGTAAATTTAGACAGTTTTTCGTTAATAATTATTATATGTGAATAGATTTGACTTCATTGCGCGCTAAATAAAGCAGAATACATAAAAAATACTTTTACTGTCGGCATCTTAGAAATTATCTGACATCTCAGCCAGTGTACAATATGAACTTGCTTTCTTTTAAAGGAGCATACGAAACGTGTCAATTTTTCCCTTCCCTATGTCTTATTTACATCGTACGATAACTATCTTGTGCTATAATTCCGACTTGTGGTCCTACTGGCGACCATTTCCGATGGCAGCCTCGCTGCCATACGGGAGTTTCAAGCCTCTTCGGGGCGGACCACACCCGTTTTTCAACGAGAAACGGCCAAGAGTTGCCACAAACCCCTCCATGGCAAGAGCTGTGAGGGTTCGATGCAGGAGGGTTGTGTATGTCTATGTATGTGTGTGGAAGTGTACTATGTGTTTTTTCGTCAAATTAGGAGCATTTCATCTCAGCGCGGTTGCTCTTAATTCTATTAATCCGCGCCGGCATCGAAACTAATCCAGGTCCTGAAATTTACATCTGTTGTGTATGCAACCGACGTATCCGTAGAGAATGGGGTCACTTTTATTGCTCAGACTTTAAAAAAATGAGTGAGTATAACAAGTTGTTGTCTTTTGTTGCTCCTGGGTGTCTGAATACGGGTCGGCCACCCCAGGCCCTAGCTCACAAGCTAATGGTTTACCACCATCAACGGCCATTCCTGGCCCTAGCTCCCGAGCCAATTCTCCACCACCGCCACCCGTAGTCAACAATACAACAAGGCATACTCGCTCAAGTTTAACACCTGCACCCCCCGCAGCAGTGTACACCCCACATTACAGTTTAACTGCAATGGCATCCGCAAGAAGATCAGCGAGATCGTCCATTTCATGAGTACACGCAGAATTCTGATAGCGGCATTCCAGGAGACAAAGCTCCAACCTTCAACTCCCGAATTTAATATCCGCGGCGATTACATGCTTTTGAGGCGCGATAGAATTGGCAGGCAGGAGGAGGGCTTGCATTCCTAATACACAGAACCGTGCAGTACAGTGTATTAGATCTTCGTTTCGGATAGGATCCTACTTGGCGACTTTAACGCCCATCACGAACTCTGGCACTCTCTTCTCGGTAATGATGCCAGAGGTATAGATATCGCGACCAAATTAGACCCATCAGACTTCTGCGCACTCAATGGAATTTCGTCTACACGCGTCGCTGCTGCCTGCCATAGTTCTCCTGACATGACTATTGTAATCGACAGTTTGATAAGTGAAACCCGCTGTGAGACAACTATCTCCCTCCAATCCGATCACCTCCCCATACTTATTAAAATTGATAAACCAGCTGAACTGACGACGTTTGAACGGCGGGCGTACGTTTATCAACCACAAAAAGGCAAATTGGGAGGGTTTCACTACGTTCACTACGACGAAGTTCGTCGCGCTACCTATTGCAACAAACACCAGGGAAGCCGAAAAGAATATAAGGAACGTCATTTTCAAAGTGGCAGCTCACTTCATTCCGGCAGGACGTATCCCCAAAGTTCGGCCATATTTCCCAACTACTGCCGCAAGGTTAGCCGACGAACGGAACAACTTAAGACGCGCAAATCCGGCAGACCGCAGAATTCAGGAGCTAAACTCCGAAATAAATCGACAAGTCAACACCTACAAGAAAGAAAAATGGAACGAGCATCTTGAAAGCTGCGACCTCTCGAAAGGTGTCAGCAAGCTTTGGGCTACAGTCCGCGCCCTGTCACATCCAACCAAAGACAAAGGTAGTGTAGCCATCAGATTCGGCAAGAAAACCACCGCAGATCCTAAACTTTGTGCGAGCTTGTTCAATAAACAATTTATTGAACATCCCAAGACCAAGTCGCTCAACTGCAAAATAAAAAGAAGGATACGCAACCGAACGGTTGACATTATTCCCACCTATACAGCGGACCAAGTTCACGATCAAGAACGCTAAAAACTCTAAGGCCATTGGACCAGATGGCATTTCAATGGCCATGCTGAAACATCTAGATCTTCCGGCCATCGAATACCTCACGATGGCTTTCAACTTGTCGATATCCACGCTTGTCATCCCTGAATTTTGGAAAAAGGGTCGAATTACCCCCCTTCTAAAACCCGGTAAAAGCGCAAAACTCGCCGATTCCTACCGTCCAATCACGATTTTATCACCCGTTGCAAAGACGCTCGAAGCACTCATCCACCCCACCCTTGTATCACAAGCTGAGCTAGCTTCTCACCAGCATGGTTTCAGGAAGATGCATAGTACTACAACAGCTCTGGATCTGATCACCCATCACATCCATAATGGCCTCAACCAGAAACCGCCCTGTGACAGAACTGTCCTAGTGGCACTTGACCTGTCGAAAGCCACGGTTATCCACTCTGCGCTGTTGGCAGACCTCCTTAATATGCATGTTGCTGCACAAGAGGTTAGATGGATTGCCAACTATCTAGCTGGGAGGCAATCCTATACCGAGTTTCGTGGCAGTTGTTCAAAGCATAGAAAAATTAAGCAGGGAGTTCCACAAGGGGCGCTGAGAGGACTCTATTCATACTTAAACTCCCTATTGGCCGATTTACAACGGTTGTGTGAATATCTGCGATGGCCGCATGGTAGGCTGTGTCATCAAATATATCGGGAGGAACCCGTTTGTATCCCTGAACCTCTTTCTCAAGGTCTCGTAAACCACGCCTAACATGTCGTGGTGGAGGAATTCGGTCCATGAGATAATTATTATGATCCTCACGATAGCAACCAACAAGATACTGTTTTGAGAGTAGGAGATTGTGGTCACGTATTGGCATCAATTTTGTCTCCTGATGTAAGTGATCCTGGGCAGACATCAGAAGGCAACCTGTCGCGATGCGTAGAGCGGCATTTTGGCAGACCTGAATTTTGGACCAGTTTATGTCACATAAAATATGTGTCCAAACTGGGGCTGCATAATCAGCGGCCGCTCGACCCACTCAGCAGTGTTATTTATCCCCTGGGTACTCGTTTAACATCTGATTGAGATCATAGTCCGTCACAAGCTCGTGAGTTCGAAAAACACCATGATCCACGGTGAGATTCGAACTCATTACCCTGTGCACCGAAGGTGCGCGCACTAACCGCTAGACCAGCCAGACTACTAAAAATGTTTCTTAGAAGAACCAAAATGGGGGGTTAGGTTTGTATGGCAGCCCCATGACCCCATTGTCCGATTTTACTCCTAATGCGAATAAATTGAATTGACACGCTAGACATGCTAGACACGAATTACATTTTTAAAGTTCCCTTTAATAATATAAAACTTTGTCCTTCTTCTTCTCAGTACCGTATAGCCCCATGTGGGGCCATGGTGCGTTAACTCAGCTGTTTATAGGTAATTTCGAGTCAGTCAACGTTACATTGCATATAATTTCGGAGTGTATAAGAACGTTGCAAACACTATATATTATATACACTGCGCGACAAATGCTTAGGTTCATGGATATTTTGGTTTAAAATCATATAATTTCTATGTACTCTGATCGGAAATAATTTTTAAATAATGCTCTCTCAATTAACGGTTATTTTAGTAAATATTGCAATTCTATCAAACAACTCGCATAGCTAACGGAACTTTTTAAAATGAAAATCGCAATTTCCACTGCGACAATTGTATAGGTTCACTTACTTTAAAGAGTTATCTCGTCCTGGTGAGAAGTGTTTGTGGAAACATTTTTTTTCGCGTTAAACTCTGTGAGTGGTATAGTGGTATATATATATATATATAGGCCCTTATTCACCCCACTCTTGTTGCACATGCGAAGCTAGAACCTCACCAGCATGGCTTCAGGAAGATGCATAGTACCACCACTGCCCTCGATGCGATCACTACACGCATTCGTGATGGGCTAAATCAACGCAGTCGTTGTCACAGAACTATTCTGGTGGCAATAGACCTATCAAGTGCATTCGATAAGGTCAATCATTCAATGCTCCTAGCAAACCTGTTGAATATGCATCTTCCTGCACAAGAGATCCGTTGGATTGCCAATTATCTAGCTGGTCGACACTCCTTCACCGAGTTTCGAGGCAAACGTTCTAAGCTTAGGAAAATCAAATTAGGTGTTCCACAGGGAGGGGTACTCTCCCCCACTCTGTTCAACATCTACATGTCCGGCCTTCCCACACCACCTGAAGGAATCGAGGTGATTTCCTATGCTGACGATTGTACCGTACTCGCCACAGGGAATGATAAGGATGAAATGCGCCTCCGAATTAATCGCTATCTAGGACGTTTACAGGCATTTTTCCAAAGCCGAAACCTCACCATCTCTGCGTCCAAATCTTCTGCGACTTTTCTAACCACTTGGTGGGAGGACATCAGATGGGAGATGGATATACGTATTGGCAACAATTCTGTTCCTACTGTTAAAAACCCCAAAATTCTCGGGCTTCACCTAGAGAACATGATGACGTCCGCGAATCATGCAGCTTCAGTATGTGAAAAAATGCGCAGTAGGAACAACATCCTAAAAGCTCTAGCTGGTAGCACCTGGGGCAAAGATAAAGAAACCATGCTAGCTACTTATAAAGCGGTGGGTCGAGCGGCCGCTGATTATGCAGCCCCAGTTTGGACACATAGTTTATGTGACACAAACTGGTCCAAAGTTCAGGTCTGCCAAAATGCCGCTCTACGCATCGCGACAGGTTGCCTTCTGATGTCTGCCCAGGATCACTTACATCAGGAGACAAAATTGATGCCAATACGTGATCACAATCTCCTACTCTCTAAACAGTATCTTGTTGGTTGCTACCGTGAGGATCATCCCAATAATCATCTCATGGACCGAATTTCTCCACCACGACATGTCAGGCGTGGTTTACGACACCTTGAGAGAGAGGTTCAGGGATACAAACGGGACCCTTACGATGAAGTTACATACCGAGCCGCCATTGCAGCGATCCACACTGAAGAAGTGAATCGGTCTATCGCGAGTTTAGGTGCGAATAGAGTCCTCTCAGAGCGCCCACCACCAATTTCGCCTGAGGAGATTAGGCTCCCGAGAGCCACCAGAGTAACACTAGCTCAACTTCGGTCGGGCTTTTGTTCACGCCTTAATTCGTACCTTTCTCGCATAATGATGTGGGCCATTTGTTTCAATGCCCCGCTACGCCCACTGATCTTACCCCTATATCACTGTGGGAAAACCCTATCGCAGCAGCTATGTTTTTGTCCTTAGACCTCACGGACACAAACATTGACGAACCATAAATCGTACCCACATAGATGCACAGAGGTTACACACCTTTCTGCACCGCTACAAGAAGAAGAAGAAGTCGTATAGTGGATAATGTCAAAAGGAAATCAATTTTCTGCCGAGGAAAAGGCGACAATTCCCATACTAAACCAAGAAGGATATTCAAACCGAAAAATTGCAATATGGATTCAGCGGAGCTCGAACGTTGTTAATAATTTTATACGAGATAGTGAAAATTATTGCCGACGATACGCAGGAGGTAAACAAAAAACGATTTCCGGTGCATTAAGGCGACATTTCTTAAGCCTCGAATTCGCCCCTTACTGCGCGTAAGCTTGAGGAGATTTTGGTGTTATCAGCAAGTGTAAGGACCACCCAACGAGTTCTTAGATCTTCTTCTTGTTTGAAACGTTTACGGTTAAAGAAAAAAACAGCCTTAACCCCGCAACATCGCCTACAGCGCCTGGAATTGCCTCAAGTTTCATGAACTGGACATCACAATGGAGGCAGGTAATATTTACGGATGAAAAACGGTTTTGTGTGGACGGTCCAGATGGGTTCTCTTACTATTATCATGATATTAGGAAGGAACCTATCGACCTGTCACGCCATCACTCCTGAACAGGTCCCGTTATGGTATGGGGAGCCATATTACATCATGGAACTATCGACCTGGTAATCCTTCGAGGTCGCCAAACGGGTTCATCTTATAAACAGCTCTTAGAAGAGGAAATCCATAAGATAAATGTCATGTACGGAGGCAATCCTTGGATATTGCAACATGATCTTGTCCCAATTCATACAGCGAGGGTAGTTAAATCATTTATTGTGGAGGAAAATGTGATTTTGTTCGACTGGGGGCCCAACTCCCCTGGCATTAACACATTAGAAAACATTTGGGGGTGGCTTGTTCGGGAGGTATACAGTAGTGGTAAACAGTACAACCAATGAGGATAAATACATAGAGGGCTCACTCCATACTAGCTATTTTTCTAACAAAAAAATTGCAAGAGCGTGACGACAATATTCCAAGTAGGCAATCACGTATAGAAAAGTGCAAAAGAAAATCTCTGATTTCCAAAAAATGTGTTTGTATTTGTACCTCTTTCCGAAAAAATGTTTGTATGAGTATAGATATTATCTCTCCGTTGAATATGTGTGCGAGAATTTAATTCTCTCGTTGCAGGTTGAGAGCATTGCAAAGCAATGGGTCTGTCTACACGCGAACAAGAACAACAAGAAGAGATTCGCGAGGAGCAAGCTATAAAAACCTGTTTTTTGTTTTTATTCCACGTTTAGACAAACCCATTGTGTTTTGAATGACAGCCGACTGGTCACGAAGTGGACACTGGATTTCACCTACTAATTTATAACATAAAATGTATAAATATACACTTGCCGGACCTTACAAATACACTGCGTGACACTCGCGAATAAACAACTGTAAAAAAACTGGGCGTTTCACTAAATTTTGTTCAATTCACATTCGCGAAATTTGTAAACAATTTGTCGGTTCCGGTCGTGTCGGTTGAATGAAAATTGAGCAAAAATTACAGCCGACAGTTCACGACGTGTACTCTAAACTAAAACATGCACTTTATGACATAAAATGACAAATAACGCACTTGCACACCAATTCAAATGCATTTGCCTACATCTGAGAAAAATAGATTCGAAGTAAACAGTATTTACCACTTTACATCCAGTAGTTTTTACTAGAAAAATTTGACAAGAAATGATTCGGCTATCATCGTGTAATCAACATTCTAAAGAGAAAAACACGTTCTCAGATTTCATTCATCTTAGTCCAGTCAAAATATGTATCCCAATTCATTCATCCAAATAGAAATCGAATAAATCGGAATAAATCGAGCTCAAATGGGAAATCAGCGAATTATTGTGTTTCCTGTGTATCTTTCCAAGGCCATAACTATAGGAGAATATTTCAAGTTTTCAATACTTTTCTCACTTTTTCAATTCAATTCTAAGAAATAATTTATCGTAAAGCTTTGAAAAAGGACATAAAAGGACACAAATTATACACCTTGACCAACATGGGCATGCGGGGTGTCATATTAAAGAAAACTTCGAGTACATGCCATATCCAGTGTTTGTTTCCTGTTTCAAGAACACTAAATGGAATAATTCAGGCTTAAATGGAAAATTACGGCTTTGGAAAGATACAGATACGGGAAACTCGAAAATTTATCATTTGAACCCAAATTTCGCCTTTGGGAGTCCCTGAAATAAGTAACAAACGCCGGATATGGAATGTGCTCGACGTCCTCTTTGATATGACACTCCGCATTCCCAAGTTCGATCAAGGTGTGTAATTAGTGTCCTTTTATGTCCTGTTTTAGAACTTTCCGATAAATTGTTTTCTTAGCAAATTTAATGGTAGAATCTTAAGATTCTGAAAGGTCAGAAAAGTAGTGACAACTTGAACTATTCTCGTGGTTGTGGCTTTGGAAAGATATACGGGAAACACGATAATTCGATAATTTTCCATTTAAGCTATTTTTATTCCGTTAAGGGTCCTTGAGACAGGAAACGGACACCAGATATGTAATGTACTCGACGTCGCCTTTGATATGATACCCCGCATGCTGACCTCCGGTCAAGGATTAAGGAGCATCCTTTTTCGTCCTTTTTGGGACGATTCCGTCCAATTTTTTTTACCAAATGTGTTTTAGACTCCTGGCAGCCCACTGAATAAAAAACAACAAAAATTTGCCTTATCTATTTATTCTATTTGGATACCTGAATTGGGATACATATTTTGACTGGACTAAGATGAATGAAATTTGAGAACAAATCTGATAATTTCGTGTACCCTATAGTATGCCTATAGTATACGTGTGAACAAATTTCACACATAGGTACTTTCTGGATGGGGCCTTTTTTATATGGAGTGAGAGTTCTATTAGTTATTTTTCAATGGTACAACCCTAAAGAAGAGTTAATTCATGGAATTAAGACAGCTGGGAAGTACACACTATTAAATAACAAAAAAATGCTCTTGTTTTTTGTATTTCTTCTGCTTGACAACTTTCTGAAATATTTTTCAGCGAAAACATTAAGTAAAACGGTAAAATCGTCCCTGAACCTAAGCAATTGTCGCAGTGGAAATCGACTCTTTGAATGAAATCAATTACTGTAATTTAAGGAAAATGTCCTGTGGGGACTCACTCCATCCATTTTATTTGTGATATTTAATAGTTTCGAAAATAAAATTTCTTGAACCGGTAGGCTTTTTATTTACCGTTTCCTGGAAGGAAATATGTGTGAACCTAAGCATTTGTCGCGCAGTGTATATAAAACTTTGACCTAGTGTACGCAGATATTATACATAGTGAATAAGTACGCACTCATATATTATTCGATCTTATAAAAATATTTATCTATTCATAAGGTAATTATGAGTCATATGTAGGAACATATTACTTACATTATGTAAGTAATAATAAAGAACAATGTGTTGAAATACCAAATAACTGGGCGGCATTTCAATGCAAAAGCCCAATAGAATCATGCGACTGCAACGCATCAACCAATGAAGTTCGAGGTCAACGATCGCCCATAACAAAATTTGAATAGTGCTCAAAACACTAATAGAAAAAAGAACGGTAGCGTCGTAGATCACTACGGAACACCAAATCTAAATGCAAGCTGCAGCATTTTAAATGCACATACAGTTATCTCGTCCCCACAATCCCAACTGATGCGACGTACGAGATTTTTTTTGGACACTTGTCATAACTTGGCCCAGCCACGGGGCTTTTTCTTTTCCCCCATTGTGGCAATCCACTGGCATAATGTCACTTTCATTGCTCACTCGCATCGACGCTAATTTACATAAGATTTTCACGAGATCCCCGACGAAATTCTCCATTTTCGTTTCGTGAAGGAACACTTGTTTACCATATAAATAAAAAAATGTTGACACACACTATTTTCTGATGGAAATTACCTCGCTGTATTCTGAGCTGAGCTGCAGAGGCCTTTTTCTGTGGGCCTGACTTTGAGTTTGTATCGCCGCCTTTTTGCTGTTGTTTTAACGAAAATAACTTTATCATGTTTATATGTTTGTATCACTTTTGTGCTATTTTGAAAACGATGTCGATTTGGGACGTTGGTTCGCGTGAAAAACAAAGGACGGCCCGACAAAAATGCTCAGTGTTGGCCTGCAGGCTAGAATTTTGACAGCTCGCGATATTTTGCGTAAAATCGACAAAGTTCAGTGGAATTTAAGGTGGTGAAATGTATTTTTGTTTTGTTGTCTATATTTGGTGGAGCGGCGGGAATGTGTGTTCAAAAGCAACGCAGCTAGGATACATAATGGAAAAAGGGACAAATTGTTAAGACCAAAATTTAATATTCTCGCATCAAAACTAGGCGTTAGATCAAACTCATATAACATTTAGGTAAGTTTTCATCAGAATTTCACATCAAATTTAAGACATGTATTCCGAAAGTTGGCTTTTCAAATGTAAAAGTGGCACTCGTAACGAGTTTCAAATGCCGCACACACCCACGGTGAATCCATGGATTTTAATGGATTTTCGTTCTATTAAATGTTCTGGATGGGATCCTTTGACAGATTGAAAATCCATAAAATCGATTTAATGGACTCACCGGCTAAAGAAGGGTTATTATAATTACACATTTGTTGTCACCCTTAATTGAGAAATTCTCATTTAAGATAGCCTTTTGTAACATTTTTTTCAATATTGAACATTTATACAAACTATCCTTACTACCTCCACCCTATTATGCACTACTACCAAAATTAAAGAACAGAAGAAATCAATTTAATGCAATACAAAACCCTCTTTTTACGATATTTTCATTTACGATATTTAAATCATCTGGCTTTGACACATAAACAAATACTCCGTCCGTCCATTTTTCAATTTGTCAAATCGGGCGCCAATTGGGAGAACAATACAAAGTAGCACCGACCAGAAAACTAGGACGGTAACTAAAAGTGCAATTCGGCAAAATATATCGTTAGTGTTTTTTATAGTAGAAGAAGAAGGGAAAAACAGTTTTAACAATGAACGATCCGGAGCTGCGACGTAAATTTAAAAAATGTAAATACGTAGTTAAAATGTGGGAGAAAGACTTTCAAAGGAAGCGCGGGATGGCACCGTCAAAGGTAAGTTCTTTTTTTGGAGAGCTGGTGGTGTTGCTTGACATTAAGAATTTTTGAAATTGGAACATAATTTTTCAGTATTTTTTAAAGATGGAAGTATGAGTAGCTCACACATACTCATACTTTAGCTTCCAAGCGCCCGAGTTTCCCAGTTTCTCGAATAGTGTATCGTGGCCTTTCCTTGGGAACAACTTCTGATTCTAAAACTTGCAGTATGACCACTTAAAAATTAAATTAATTGTACATATATTGCATCGTTTCCCAACCAGTGTGACGCGATCTTTTACGGTGGTTTCGGTGGGTTTTTAAGGGGATGGCAACTTGATCTATTTAGGTTTACCTTATATGTACATAGATTCTCGCAAATCTGTTGAATATGCATATCCCTCCACAAGGCATTCGTTGGATTGTCAATTATCTAGCTGGTAGGCATGTCTTTACTGTTTTTCGAGGCAGACGTTCTCAGCTTAGGAAAATCAAGTTGGGAGCTCCACAGGGCGGGGTACTCTCTCCCATTCTTTTAAACATCTTTATGGCCGCTCTTCCCACACCACCGGAAGGCGTTGTGATTTACTGCGCAGGCGACTGCACCATGCTCGTTACGGGGCTGGAAAAGGATAACACGCGTCTCCTTATTAATGTTGTAGTAGCGGCGCAAGCTCGAGGAAGAAACTACATTTTCACTATTCGTAAATCCAGCTTGGTACTGTGTCGCTAGTAGTTCAGAGTGATTTTTTAGAGTCATCATTTTTGCCTCCTGATGAAGATGATCCCGAGATGTTATAAGAACGCCACCGGTGTTGGTACGTAGTGCTGCATTCTGACATGTTTGGATACGTCTCCATTGCGTGTTACTAAGGTTGTTTGTTCATACGGCTGCTACATAATTTACCGTTGATCGACCAATAGCTTTGTAGGTAGTAAGCAAAATTTTATTGTCGGCTCCCCATGTGCTACCAGCTAGAACCTTAAGTATTTCATTCCTGCTCTATAACTTGTCACAAATATTGGCAGCGTGTTTGTTGAAAATGCCTTGGTTGTCGATTGTGACGCCTAGAATTTTGGGGTACCGAACAGTGGGAATCTCTATGTTGTCTACGTTGATGTCGAGTCGTAGGTTAAATTCCTGGTTGAACTTGGTGAAAAGAGTAAATGAGTTTTGGGCGCTGATAGCTTGAGGTTCTTACTGACAAAGAAGTCATTTAGATCTTTCAAGTAACCGTTGATGAGGGTGCACATAACGGGAATATCATTGCCGGTTGTCATGACGGTACAATTATCCGCGTACGAGATTATCTCATACCTTTCAAGTGGAGGGGGAAGTTCTGACATGTAGAGGTTGAACAAGAAAGGAGAAAGAACTCCTACTTGTGGCGTAGTTTAGATTTCCCGTCTCTAAACTCAGTGCAGGACTGGCGACCGGCAAGATAGTTAGCAACCCATTTCAATATGTACGACGGAATAGATGTGTTACGTAGGTCTGTCAAAAGAAGCGAGTGATTTACCGCATCAAACGCTTTCGACAGCTTTGATAAACGTTGGGCCTCACATTTTGAAGAGCTCCTCAATGTTCAACCAAACAACCCACCACAAGAAGTTCTGGAGCTGATGGCTGAAACAGGCCCTCCCGTTCAACCCCCAACAGTAGAAGTTGATCTCGCCATGCAAGCACTAAAACATAATGAAGCCCCGGGCGCTGACGAGATTCCAGTTGAACTGCTGAAGCATGGTGGGGAGAGCCTTGTTAAGTCTATACACACACTTATTGTTAAAGTATGGAACGACGAAATAATCCCGGAAGATTGGCGTAAAAGTAGCATTTGCCCAATCCACAAAAAAGGGGATAAGTTGAAATGTTAGAACTACAGAGGCATCTCATTAGCTTGTACGACTTATAAGATTTTATCTAAGATTCTAGAAAATAGAATTAATCCGTACGCAGAAGAAATCAATGGCGAGTACCAAGGCGGCTTTAGACCTGGTCGTTCGACGACAGATCAGCTTTTTACAGTGAAGCTTTTACTCCAGAAGTGCTGGGAAATATAACATCGACGTATACCAAATATTTGTCGGCTTCAAGCAGGCATACGACAGTATCGATGGAAGCGTACTGTTCAACATTTTGCTGCATTTTGGAATGCCGGCTAAGAAAGTGCGACTCATAAGGATGACGATAAGTAATACCGTCTCGCAGGTCAGAGTTCAGAACAGATTCACTGACCTATTTGAAACTCGTACTGGACTCAAGAAAGGCGACGGGCTGGCGCCGACGCTCTTCAACCTGGCTCTGGAGTATGTAATTCGAGCCATGAATTTGGACAGCAGCGGAACGCTACTCATTAAGTCGACTCAACTAGTAGCGTACGCCGACGACATCAACATCATGTCTCGAAGACTGGGTGATGCAGAAAGCCTTCTGCATAATCTCAATAACGCCGCCAAAGAAGTTGGGCTACATATCAACGAATCTAAAACCAAGGTCATGATGCAATCAAAAAAAGTAAATTCAAGCATCACAGTGGGGGACTTCAATATAGGGTATGTAGACAACTTCACTTACCTGCATTGCAATTTGTCAAACGACGCCAACGAAACAAATGAGATAAAGCGACGGATACAACTAGCTAATAAGTGTTATTTTGCGGTCCTCTCAATTATAAATTCGAAGCTGGTGCACAGGAACACAGGTGTCGAAAATCGTAAAATTGCAGCGACTGCAATGGGCGGGACATGTACAAAGGATGAACGACGATCGCATACCCAAAAAGGTGATGAACGCGCAACGAGTGGACGGAGCCAGATTGCGTGGACGACCGAGAGCCCGATGGGAGCATTCTGTATGTGAGGACGCCCATCAGATGCTAGGCTTTCGGAACTGGAGGACAAGGTCGCGTAACCGCGACAATTGGAGGTCTTCAATCCAGGCGGCCAAGGCCCGACGTCGGGCTATCGTGCCATAAAGAAGAAGAAGAAACGCTTTCGACAAAACGATAGCGACTATGACTTTGCACGGCTTAAGTTGATTTAGTCCAATCAAGAGCTTGGACGTGATCTGGTCGAGTGCAGTGGTGTTGCTGTGCATCCTAAAGCCGTGTCGTAAGTATTGGTAATATCAGCGACTGAAGCATTTTGTCCACAGGGGAGAGAAAAGCGTGATCGGACGGTATGATTCTCCAAGGTTGTGTTCTTTACCGGGTTTGGGTAGTGAGATTATGCGGCCTTTCTTTCAATACTCTGATATATTGAAAGTTCGTAGGGATAGATTCATCGTTGCGGTGATATACACTAAGGCCGGTGTATCAAGGTGTTTGATCACTATCATTACAATACCGTCGGGACCAAACGCTTTGGGATTTTTAGCTATCTGTATGGCACGAGTGACTTCAGGGGTGGTGACTTGAAGAGACTCCTCTACCGTGGTATTTCGCATATCCCTTGTAATTTTGAGCTTGAGTGGATGTTTGATGAATTCTTTGTTGAATCGGTTAGCGCATTTCCTGTTGTTGTTGTTGTAGCGGCGCAGGTAAGGAGGAGGCTAGTGTCATTCGTAAATGGTTGGCATCCTCTCCTCAAACTTGATGCGACCTTTCCTTTCGTTTTCACGGGGTTGGAAAGGTCTCTCACGGTTCTCCAGAGTTTGCTCACGCCTGTGTTGGAACTTACGTTTTGGAGGTGAGAATCCCATTTGTTCCTTTTGTGGTCATTAACCTTTTTAACGATCTCAACATTGAGATCGCCAATCACTGGGGGTCACTGGAGTCTGCAATGCGTAGCTGATCTCTTGTCTTTGCCAATTTTGCCGCCGATGTTGGAAAATTAGGCTTTAAACTAGGTATGCGGGAGCTTTCTGTATAATCCGTCTTTATATGTTTTTCGGCCAGAGACGTGCATCGGTGGGTGGAGCCACACTAGCGAAGGATTCACTAGTGAGCCTTTTGAAGGCTGTCGGTTTTGCTGAAGTTGAGGTATGTTTTCTTTTAAGAGAAAAAAAAATTAGACGGCAGTCCAGTGTCAGGACAATAATCGTTATCAACCACGATTACAAACTTTTTCCTAAGGCAGACAGCGTCAAAATATTCTACGACTTTCTTCACTTCTCGTGCTTCATACAGAGAAAATAATGACATCAGTATGCATACGAAATGATGTGCAATAGGAACAAAATTCTTAAAGCACTGGTTGGCAGCACCTGGGGCAAAGAAAAATAAACAATGCTCGCCACTTTTAGAGCGCTTCCACCACCCGCCCCACCAGAGAAGATTAGGCTCCCGAGAGCCACCAGAGTGACATTAGTTCAAATCGGGCTTCTGTTTGCGTCTAAATTCCTACCTTTCTCGTATATACCCGAGCATCTTCAACATCTGCCCATATTACGCTAGCGCGTCTCACGATGTGGGTTATTTGTGTCAATGCCCAGCTGCATCAGCGCTCCTGTCCCTGAAGTCCACGGACGAGAACGATGATAAACCGTAAATGGGATTCACATAGATGCACAGCGGTTTCACATCTTTCTGCGCGCGACCGGAAGATGTAGAAGAAGGAGGTTTGCCTTATAACTAAAAATAAGTAATTTGGTATGAGTTTTTTGTGCTTTCTGATTAAAACCATGGACGCTCATATTAGTATTGCACTATTTAAGACGCGGCCGTTGCATCCAAAGCAATATGCAATATGATAGAAATCGAAGAGGCGACATCTAACAACAAAATGGCACTATGTGCATTTCAAGACGTTTTGACGTTCTCTGCACAACCCACTCGTCCCAAGAAAGGTTCTATCCCCCTCCTGTGGTATTTGGTAGTAGATGGATTGATATAGAGACTAACCTCAGCTAGGTTTTCCACCTAGGGTTACGCAGACAACTTAGTAATCACGGTTAAAGGCAATTTTGAAGAAGTCTTGCCTGATGTTCTGCAAGCAGGCCTGCAAATAATGTAGGAATGGTGCACATTCAATGGGCTACGTGTTAACCCAACTAGAGCTGCAGTAAGGCCATTTAGTAGAAAGAGGACGATACGGACTCTGAAGTATGTCTCGTCACGGGGCACGGTTATATGGCCATCTGAAAACCATGCGCATCCGACGCTAGCTGTCCTTTTTGTGAATGTGAAAGTGTCTGGCTATGCGGCGCCTGGAATGCATTGCATTTCCTTTAGAGAAGAATATTGCATCCCATAGCATAGGCCAGTTAAATAGTCTTATCAGAAGAAGTACATAGTTAGAGTTCTTCTAAGCTTTTTAGTCAAGGCAATGGCACAATAAACCGCCGGCCGCAGTGCCCATGACATCTAGCAGCCAAAGCGCTAATTTCAAATCAAACAATTTACCGAAAATGATGAAACCCACATAAATCGTCAGATGGATGATATTTCGAATGTTTTGCGAATGACGAAATTATGTATCTCAGTTGTATCTCTGCTGCTTCCAATTGAAAGAGGGAAGACCGGAGTTTTGGGATGTACTTAAGCGCAAATATTGGAAAAATTAAATTTTTGTTGTTGCCACATAAATCAAAACTTTCCTGGGATTTTTTAACGATTGCCCGAAAAATAATCATAAGAAAAGATAAAAAATCTGTAAAGTGATTTTTTACGTCTTGCTTGGTAGTGAATTCACTTTTTTGGAGTCTTTGACACGAAATCTAGGGGATACCCTTTAATGCCTTGGCGGAAAGGACTTTCAAGTACGAACGTAACCAAATCAATGACAATTTCCCAATCAGTTTTAAGTGATGTCGTTGACCTGAGAAAATTCCATATTTTTGCAAGTGCTTTGCCCCAACCAGCCGATTTCTGTTGTAAGATGTAGTCATTTTCGCAATTTGTCTATACTATCTTGCGGATCCACATCCTAGACAATAGTTGCGGCGGAGCTCTGTCCGTGACAATTTTAGCTAAAATTGTTGGCCAGTTATACCATTTGGGCATGTGTATTTGTAATTTTATTTTATAATATTTCCGTACGTTTTTCTTTTTATTCCAGTACGACATCCACGATGCTTCACGAAAAATACGGGACGCATACAAATTATATTTTCAACTTAAAAAAGTCCTCTTCGAAGAATCGTCCAGTGACATGTTCTCCGAAGATGGATTTGATCCATCACTGGAATTATCTCAGGACATTTCCAATATTTCGCAAATTTCTCAGATATCACAGTCAATTCCTGAGTTGCCAGATCTTACGCAACCACTCAACGTCTGGGGCGATGAAGTCAGCAAGAAATCAGCTCCAGTCGTGGAAAAGAAGAAAGCCTCGCCACCCACCTTGCCATTTAAAGCCAGTTTGAGTGCCAAACTTTTTCAGGGCAGTTCATTTGCCAAACGAAATCCTAGGAAATCACTTTCCCGGACAACGTCACTCCCCGCAAAAAGTATCAGCCAATTATCGTTTGGTAATGATAATGACAAAGATGTGTTGCCCGATCTGGAAACGATCTTGAATCAGAAATCAGCACAAGCAAAAGAAGTTGTTGTTGCAACGCCAACTCCAACACCAATAAAGGATAAACCACTTAAAAATAATTTAGATCGCGGTTGGTTAAGTCGTCACTTTTCCGAGACAAGTCTGGGCGCTTTCTCGACACCTGAATCATCAGCATCGTCCAGCAAATCAAAATATGGTCTTTCGAACATTGATGTCGACGTGCTTCGTGAAAAAAGTAATACTGTTCTCGAATCATCGAGCTCGAAACTGACTTTAAGCAGAACCAAGTCTGATTTGATGCCTCATTTGTCGCCAAAACGTCATACCTCTTTCGAATTTCCAGCTAGTCAGACAAATGATTTTTCACCTAACGGAGACAGTGGGGTGAACTGCGGGCAGGACGGTGACGATTCAGATTCTGTTATTGAAAATAGTGAAGATGAATCACCAAAGCGGCGTTTTGAAATGATCAGACCCACATTAAAACGTCGTAAAGTAGAAATCGAAAGCAATAATTCTTCTACAGCGGCGTCCGTAATGGCTGTGCCTACAAAAGTGGCTTCAGTAGAGGATGTCCCTCCTGCTGAAGAGACGGCGCCAGCAAAAAATGCGGAAGCAGTGGAAGATTCGGCGGACGAGTCTGTAAAGCCCAAACGTAAAGGAAAGGGTAAGGCCAGAAAACCTAAGTATGACTCAGACGATCCAAGCGACGAAGAATTCCGAGCAAAATCAAAACCTAAGAAAAAAGCTGTACGCCGAACGTCGGCGCCGAAAACGAAAAAGGCGGATAGTGGGGCACAAAAACAGGATTCAAAAACGTTGAGAAATAGACGAAGGACTGCCACAAAACCAAAAGATCTGCCAACCGAGCCTGAGGAACAAACCGATGATGTTGATCAAAACGCAATTGCTTTTGCCATGGACACAGATGCAGTCACCTGTTTGCCAAGTGTGGATATTAGTGAGTTAGATGAAGCCGAAAACGTTGTTAAGAGGTATATAACGAATGGTGCTACTCCAATAAAGTCTCAAGTGTCCTCAAGTAATCCAGCGGAACCGAAACTTCGTGAAATATCCGCCCGTGATAATCTCGAGGCAAAAATGGCTTCAGGCCGGGCCAACGAGAATTTTGTGCGTCTAAACTTGCGGAAAAAAGTGTTTGTTCGGGGCAAGAAGAATATGAACTACAGCAAGTACAAGAAAGGCTTATGGAAACAGAAAAAAGCAGCAGCCTTATGCGGTCCGGAGATGGATATGCGTGGTTGCGATGGTGGCGTGCTGGCATGCTTCAAATGTGGACTGCCGGGTCATTTTGCTCAAAGATGCCCGACCAAAGGCGACACTTTAATGCCGTTGGATGCAGCCGAGGTGGACGAAAGTCCATTTCCAACTTTGGATGAAGCCGAGGGAATGGCTAAAGAGAGAGCTATGCTGGCTCATAGTAAAAATATTGAAAATATGCCGGCCACTTCGAATAGAATGATCTTTTCCGAGGAAGACTCGATGTCTGAAAAGGAAAATGTGGACAAGGACGAATTAGATGACGAAATGCTAGAAAGTGAGGATATGGAGGTGAGTCCAATGGAAGATGTTGAGATGGCAGAGAAAGAAGAGCCTTGCCAAGTTGTCGAGACAGTGAAAAGTACTACATACATTGGCCACAAGATACCTGAAGAATTTTTGGAAAAGGCTGGACTTTTAGACCGATTACCATCGGAGGAACAAAAAGGGCCGCTGTATAGTCTGAAGCCAAATGGTGATGTTATGGAACCGACAAAAGAAGTACTCGACGTATTGAAAATGTTTGGACACAAGAGTTTCAGGAAGGGTCAAGACAAGGCTGTTATGAGAGTGTTGTCAGGCGTATCGACACTTGTCACGCTAAGTACCGGTAGTGGTAAATCTCTTTGCTATCAGCTTCCTGCCTATTTATACAGTAAAATAAAGAAATGCATTACTCTGGTCATATCACCACTTGTATCTTTGATGGAGGATCAAGTTCATGGAGTGCCAGCCTTTTTAAATGCCCAATGTCTCCATACAAACCTTACGCCCGTGCAACGACAAAATGTTTTGGAAATGGTTAACCGAAATGAAGTCGATGTTTTGCTCGTTTCACCCGAAGCTATAGTGGCAGGCGAAAGATCGACTGGTTTCGGATCAATATTGCGCAGCTTGCCGCCAATTGCTTTTGCGTGTATCGATGAAGTGCATTGTGTATCACAATGGAGCCATAATTTCCGGCCTAGTTATTTGATGATTTGTCGGGTGCTAAGAAATAAATTGGGCGTCAAAACTATTTTGGGCTTAACGGCTACGGCGACGTATCAAACTAGAGAGAGCATCATAGAACATCTTGGAATTCCCGATGGAGTGGACGGAATTATTGGCGACATACCTTTGCCGGATAATCTGTTTCTCTCCGTGTCAAAAGACGAGAATCGCGACTATGCTCTGGTTGAGCTTTTGAGGAGTCCTAGGTAAGTTTATAATTTTTAAAATTTGGATCAGTTCTTAATAAAATGTATTACTCAGATTTGCTGAGTGCCAATCGATTATTGTTTATTGTACGAGACGTGATGAATGCGAACGAGTGGCTGGCTTCATTCGAACGTGTTTGCAGGTAATTTTTTAAACATTTAGTTCAGTCCTGCAATGGCGAATCATATTTCTTTGTATCCAATCCAATTAGGACATAAAACCGGCCAATCCCAACGTTGGTAAACGGAAGCGAATAAACTGGGGAGCCGAACCCTATCATGCCGGCATGGCAGCATCGCGTCGTCGTACCATTCAAAAAGCATTTATGCAAAACGAGCTTAGAATAGTTGTGGCAACGGTGGCCTTTGGAATGGGTATTAACAAGCCCGATATACGTGCCATTATTCATTACAATATGCCAAAAACATTTGAGAGCTACGTGCAAGAAGTTGGACGAGCGGGTCGCGATGGTTTAGCGTCACAGTGTCATTTGTTCATCAACTCAAAAGGAAAGGGCTCGGACGGAAATGAGCTGAAGCGACATATTTACGCAAATTCTATCGATCGACATGTAATCCGGAAACTTTTGCAAAAAGTCTTTGTGCCATGCTCATGCAATAGGAATATAAAGAAGAAGTAAGTAGTTTGTAGTATGCCTAGTAAATAAGTAAGTTTTTTTCCCTATTCAGAAACGGTTGGTTTTAAAAATAATCTATACACGCTGGGCGTGTATTGTCCACAACGTTGATCTCTTATATCGTGCGGTTTAGCAAACCCCGATTAGTGTGGTTGCGGCCTAATACGAACCTACCTCTGATCTCTACTTCGGGGTACATGAGAGTCTTCGTGCAAGTAAAACTTTAGATTTAGAAAGACGAAATCTTTTCTAGCATTGTCTACATTAGATCAAATATGCGCGAAAGATTTCCCTTTTCCATCCTTTCGGTTCACATATATTCTGTAGCTAATCAAAACGACTAGGTGACTTGAATGTATTCATACAACATTGGATTATACATATATACGTGAACGGATCTCCGATCCCATCCTTTCCACCCCTCATGCGCCTCGTGCCAATTGCGGGAAGATGTCCAGAGATACAAATGAACATCTCTAAAGAAGGGAAGTCCAAAGATTCGAAAGAGTTCATCTCTATAACACCAACAGCTACAAGGCGGTTCTAAAGCAGTTGCATACCAGCGGAGTAACAAAAGCCACGAATAATCTATCAGTAATCCGTGTCCTTCGAGCTCGACCACCAAATATCTCCAATGATGAACTACACCTACCTAGAGCCATACGTACCACCTTGGCTCAGCTTCGCTCTGGATGGTGCTCCAGACTTAATTCATTTTGGTCCCGCATCGACAACGCCATTGCAGACATTTGTCCAGCGTGTGGAGCCAGCCCGCACAACGTGGACCACCTTTTCAATTGTACTGCCGCGCCAACGCATCTAACACCCATTGCGCTTTAGGAAAATCCCATTGAGGTGGCAATCTTCTTAGGCCTCGAACTTGAGGAGAGGATGCCATCCATTTACGAATGACACTAGGCCCCCACCCCCCCCCTTGCCTGCGCCGCTACAACAACAACATCTCTTAAGGAGCTGTCGGATACCTGGCGCCCTCCGGTACAATCTAGCCTTGCTGCACATAGCGGGGCTCTGTAATGGTGGACCTTTAGTTCCCTAGAGAATCCTATGAGCAATGAAAATAAAAACAAAAAACAATCAGGTGTAGATGAAGTGGTGGGTACTCCAACATGAGCAAACAATATGAGCTCGAAACTTCAAGCGTTTCCCTTGCACCAACCCTGGTCCTCAAAAGATAATATGGATAACGAGAACTGGTCGAAGTCGACCCTTTCAACAAACTGGGCGAACTTATCGTTAAACACAACCTTCCTGCATCGTACCTTCAAGGCTCTTGTCAGCGAGGCGTTGTAGCCAACTCTTGACCGGATTTCATGGAATCTATGCCCAATATACATAATACTGTCACAGAAAGGGTAAAAAATATGTATACGCATTAGGTATAATGGTGCAAGGGAGCAGCCAAGCATAGACGCAATAGTCATCTCGCAGTCCGGTGAGATCATCATCATCATTAGCTCACCCATGGAGGCAGCGAACAAAGTTCTTGCAATCGAGAAACTCAAGATTGAATGGACATTGGACAAATTGACGACTTAAAACATTAGGTCTACCCTTATTAGTACATCAAGTGTATTTGGGCACTTTGCCAGGGACTGTAGCAGGGGTACTATGTCAAGGAGTGGGTACGACAAATTCCAACCACCACACTGGTAACGCTAAATGTCCCCTGTACAGTGAGGCGCTAAGGAAAGTCATCAATGTGAGATAGATGTACATTGAGCATTCGGTGGCTCAGTGGTAGAGATGACAATCTATCTCTGAGTTGCCGGAGCGTGGGTTCGAGTACCACTGTGACCATGGATGTTTGTGTTGTCTATAAAAATATCTACGGCAGCCGGTGCTTCGATATAAATTGTCCCAGAGCTACCCGTTGTCACAACGGCCAAGAGCTGCCAAACCCCCCTTCGATTCAAGAGAGAAAAATATCTTGAGCCGCTACAACAACAACAACATCAATGAGATTCCTGCAATTAAATCTAAACCACTGCCGCCGTGTCCGGGGTGATGCAGATGCCAATTCGTGGGGATGGCGTATAGGGTGGTAATGAAGAAAGTAGGACAAAAAGCGCAATCACTTAAATGTTCAATTTTGTTCGAAAAAAATGTATCAACTCGTTTCCCTCAAGCCCGGAGAACGTAGCATTGTATTAACGACAGATACATTCCTGTCATCACAGAGAGCGAAATATTCCAACCTTCATCCAGGCTGGAGGACGTATAGGCACCAAGTCCGGATGACGTTCTCAAGAAAACTCTAAAAATAGCAGTTCAAAACATGCCGGGAAAAGTCGTTGAAGCCTGTTTAGCGGAGCAAACATTTCCAAAACACAGAAAGCTGGCTGGCGCACCGAACTCGTATCGCCTTATTGTCTGGTTGATACCGCAACCGCAGGAACACTCTTTTAATTAATTTCGAAAGGTGGTTCCGTAGGACCCCTGGCGACAGAAGAGGTATTTTGGAGTTAGCCAGTAAAAAGTGACATAACTCTGCGCTTGTAGGCGGAGAATATCTATGGAGGGACTGCAGAAATTGTGAAGTTACTTCAGAATCAAAAGAAAGTTAAGAAGTTTGCCGCGTAATTGATGTTATCAGTATCTGAGAAATTCAAGGTATATACAGTGGGGTCACTCTACAGTTAATTTTATATTTGTCAAAAGTCAGATCAGAAAAACTATCTAGCTAGCTAGTCCAGGGAAAGCTCTTGATTTGTTTTCCAAGTGGGTTTGAACTACGGTTCCCCCAGCACATCCTTTTATCTTTCTCCTTCCATGTGCCACCCATTTTACCTTAGTTAAATAACCTTCTGATCAGGGCCCGTTTGTAAGTCAGTTGTTCGTTCCACCAAGTGACTTTAGGTGTAAATCTCGCGTTTTCAATGGTCCTAATACTGTGTGTACTGCATATTTGTTGGAAGCAATTTTCCACCTTGGTTGTTCCTTTCACGTTTGTTGTTACTAACGACGCAGTTGAAGAAGTAACACTTCTAATGGTCTCAATGAAAGTTTTGTCACTTTTTCGACTCACCTCAGAAAATCATGGTTAATGGCGTCGTGAAGCAAACAACTGAAAAAATGCTTTGTATAAATTTAGCCACCCGTTTTTTTGTAATTGATCTCCAAAACCGGTTGTTCATTTTATATCAAGTCGAAACATGAGAAATATGGAGATTATTGTTATTGAAACATTGAATTAAGCATGGAAAGAACTTTGACCGTCTGAAGTTGCGGGGCATTAATTCGTAATGATAAATAATTCAACTACTCTTCGTGAAGTAGTAGATACAGTAAGAAAATAGTGATTCAAGTTTCCACATAAATCGGGAATGCTAGAGACTTAATTTGATTGACAGTTTATCTGTTCAGACATCTATTATTTGTGTAGATATTATCAACCTCTTACTCGTTAGCCAGGACTTCTCACTGATTTAAAATTTGTATTAACAGAGAATTCGTGGACGAATACGCCAAAGAAATTGAAGCCGCCAAACACATGAATTGGGACGAAACGTCATTTGATGAATCGAAACCAGCGAAAAAGCAGCGCATATGTCCCGGACATGAAATCGGATTTTCAGTGGAAGAAACTGTTCAAAATTTAGACATTCCTTCGGAAAATATTAGCACGCTCCTCTGTTATCTAGAATTGGACGGTCGGTGGTCGATGAAAACGTTAAGCAATGCATATATTAAATGTAAAATTATTTCATATGGTGGAGCGGCACATATTAAGTAAGTTTTCAAATATATTCACAATATCTAATTTTGTTAACATATATGTATTATTTAATTTTGCACAGAAAAGCGGCAAAGGAATGTCCACCGCTAGCCATGGCTATCGCGCTTGAAATCAAAAAAGGTACATTCGATGAGACTGCCAACATATTTGAATTTTCTGTGATTGAAATTGCTTCGGCAATTGGTTGGAATAGTGGTGTAGTAAAATATCAATTGAAGAATCTGGAATGGACAAGAGGTACACAATATAAATCTTTATCTCAGTGTATTCAATATTTACTAATTTTATGATGTTTTTGCAGTAAACGATTTGCCGAAGCGCTCAACATTGACAATCAATTTTTATGATCTCGGATTTCGTATTCAGTCTCCAGGCGATTTTACAGATGAAGAATTGGACGAAGCTCTCGATTTTCTCTATACAAGATCGGTTAATCAGGAAAGGACACAATTAGCACAGGTAAGAAAATGCGGTTATATATCACAAGTGTGTGTGTGTGCTAATGATGAGTCCCTATGGGGTGCTTATTTGTTATGTTGCATTCTTAATTACGAGTATTATTATTACTAATTATTATGATTTCCAGTTGCAACATGTTTTCGAAGGCCTATCTTCAGTTGCTTACAATTCATACGCCCAATGTGCCCAGAAAGAGTGGTCTGATGAACGGTCCACCGAGTTGAAGAAAATCATCCGCGAATACTTCAAACAAGATATATCATTGCAATCTGAAGATCTTTCGACAGAGGTATGTGAATTTGTAATAACTTGGCACATAACAGAAATTTATTTATGCACGTATCTGTTTACAGACAAATGCGGCACATGATGGTCTCATTGTGGATAGTGTCCGAAGTATGGTTAATATGTATCCGGAAAATATGTTTACGGGAAGGGCATTGGCACGCATCTTTCATGGCATACAGAGTCCCAATTTTCCGGCATTGATGTGGAGTCGCTGTAAATATTGGAGAGCACATTTTGAAATCGATTTTAATTACGTAGTTAAAATTGCCAATGCTGTTCTAATTCAGATGCGAAGATAGTGCTAAATATTGTGGTTATGAGAGTATAGACTAAGTTTTAATGTTATTCGTTTTATTTATATTATATTGAAATTAAAAAGAAAAAAAGATTTTGATAAGTTGTTTGTTTTTATTTACTCACTTCCTGGCGCAAACCGCTTTTCGGTTGCATTTTATCGTGTTTTGTATGTCACATAATGGGAAGGGATGACTAGAAATGTCCTAACCTATGTAATTATGTCTCATGATTGGTCCAAATCGGTGTGTACTTTGGCACTGACATATTCTTCTCTGTACCGTAAACCCCTTGTGGGCATGGTGCGTTCACTCAGCCGTTTATAGGCTACTTCGAGTCAACGTTACTTTGCATATAATTTCGGAGTGTATATAATATTTGCAAGCATTATAATTTCCTGGACCACGCCGAGATTCGATCTCCGGACCTCTATAGATTACGAGCATCGTAGAGTGCGACTTAACCAAGTGAGCCACAAAGCATGACATATTACTTATCCAAAAATAGCGCCTATGCATATTTCAGTTTCTGGTACTAATTTTAGTTCCCGGGCAGCGCAAGAGGCCAAGTGAGTCTCGATCGCTGGCTTTCACCTTCACGGGATAACCAAAAAAAACACACCTAATATAAATTGTGTGAAAAATCGTTCGGGATAAATGCGAATTACAGCGAGTAGCGAGCAACTTTTAACCTTTTTTTGTATGGGGGAGATCTCCAAAAGAGACTGCATCCTGTTACCCGATATGCAGGTATATCTTAATTGAACTTTTGCAGACTTAGTTTCTTTGAAATTAATTAAGAAGCTGATGTAGCTGAACGCAAGCACTGCATCCGAATTTTAGGAGGACTAATTCGATCAATCTAACGTCCAGCTTGAAACGATACAGATATAGTTGATATCCTCCATTACCCGTGGAAACTTAGTTAAAATAGTGGTTCCACTCGACATGTTTCCATTTGATCCACTAAGCTATATCAGAGTGAGGTATTATGTCGTGGCCTATATAACTGATGGAATTGTTGTCTCATCGTTTCCCGCCTATCCATACTTCTCTGATTATCTAAAATGTCGAAGCTAGGTCATTCGTCGTAATAGCCAGTAGTACAGTCTGTATGCCAGAATTTCCATTGGAATCATTCCAGCGGCAGCTACTGTGAAGGATTGTTCCATATGCATAGCAAATCATAATGTGGACCTTAGCTAAACCGAGTATATCTTCTGGACGTTCGCATAGGGGAATATATCGATTAGATGTTATCACCCTGGCAAACAAGTCTCCTACTTGGTCTTGGGCCGCGGACAATGTTTCTAAGGTCACGATGAGGTGTGTCGCCCCTTTTTGCGTACATTTTCAGTATGCTCTCCAAAGTTCAGTTTTAATAGAGTCGATCGATAAACTTCTGAGGAATCGTTTGGATTGCTGCCTTCGACGCCTTATTAGGTACTTCATTTGGTCGTAGGGCTTGGCCTCGTCTAATCTTGAATCAGCTGATACTAAAGTGAAGCCTTCGATATGGCAAGAATATGTGAACCACATGCTATGGTATAGTTATACCGGGTGCAGCTTTGCCCTATTTTTTCTGACTCTCCTATCATCAATGTGGCACGATAGCCCGACGTCGGGCTTTGGCCGCCTGAATCGTTGACCTCCAATTGTCGCGGTTACGTGACCTAGACCTTGTCCTCTATTTTCGGAAGCCCAGCAGCTGGTGGGCGTCTTTACCTACAGAGTTATCCCAGCGAGCTCTCGGTCGTCCAAGCAACCTAGTTCCATCAGTTCCATCAATTTTACTTGGTAATAGCGAACTTCATTTATCTGGGAGTCTATATAATGAGTGCCTCTTTCAGTCGCCTGTTTGTGTTTACACGTTGTCGCGTTTTCAGGAAAATGCTTCCGACAGAAGCTCAGATCGCTAGTAGTTTTCGTTTGTTTGACTTGGTGACTTCTTTCAACTGCCTTACGATCTGTGCTGGTGAACTCTTTTAGTGTAAAGCACACCGACGCGAACTAGTTATGACAATGGTGAAGATTTACTGCAAACTCTTCCAGAAAGTCTTGCTAAAGCCTGAGGTCACAAGAACTACAACCATCTGTGAAAACGCGTCCATAGTATTGACTCTCACTCTACGCTTATTTGTCTCTTGACTGCCTCATTCGATGGCCCACTCATTGAAGTCTCCCAGAAAGCAGCATGATCGCCTGTCTGTCGAGAGTGACGTCTCGGAGTACCTTTAGACGGCTGCATCATCTGTGATATCACGCTCTGTACCTCGGTTGAGTTACACTCTGCGATGCTAGTAATCTAGAGGTCCGGAGATCGAATCTCGGCGTGGTCCAGGAAATAAATAATGCATGCAACATTATATACACTCCGAAATAGATGCAATGTACCGTTGACTCGAAGTAGCCTATAAATGGCTGAGTGAACACACTATGCCCCACAAGGGGTTACGGCATACAGAGAGAGAGAGAGATCATCTGTGATAGTTAGGACTCCGAATTATTCAGGAAAATGTGCGCTCCTACCAAACCCCACATCGATTCCTGGAACCCGGATTTTCGAAAGTTTTAACGTAAAAACATAAAAGTGCGATTATCTCTATTTTTGGGGCATCTTTGGACGGCTGTATCTTTTAAACAGTAATAGGTAGGACTCGGAACTGTCTAGCAAAATGTGCGCCCCTATGCGTTTTAGGGCGGCCACACACGAACTCCATATAAAAAATGACTGGGCAAGTTGTCATTTTTTATATATAGTTTCGTTGGGTTCTGAATCCATGGATTCTCCGTGTGGCACAGACACCTAAATCAATTCCCGGTACCCACATTTTCGAAAGTATTCATGTCAAAATATAAAAGTGCGATATTGGCGTTAACTTAACAAATAACATTTGTCGAATTCCCCCATCGGCGCTTCTACCAGGCGTACGTTGTCTACAACGTTGATCTTTTGTACCGCGCGGTTTGGCAAACCCCGGACAGTGTGGAGCCGACCTTAAACGGTCATAGCTAAAGGCCTGAATAGACCTCGGGTGGAATGAAAATGAAATTTCTGTCCGCTGCGATTTTCTCAATGAAAATGTATACCTAGTGTCGTGGAATATGTCGCAAACGCTGGGGAATTCCACAAGCTACAATCCGAGACCGGTTTTATAATTCTTTAAGGCCATTTTATGTATTATTTTTCGATTCCCCGGTCATCTCATCGTGGAAAATTTATATGACAGGGGAATCGAAAAATAATACATAAAATGGCCTTGAAGTATTATGAAACCGGTCTCGGATTGTAGCTTATGGAATTCCCCAGCGTTTGACTCTGAACTTTCCAGGAAAATGTGCTTCCGAAGCGCTATACATCGACTTAAAAACCTCATTATCGAAAATGTTCGTGTCAAAACATAAAAGTGTGATTATCTCGTTAACTAGTCCAGAGGAATGTTAATTTGCCCCTCCCCATTGAACAAAAACGGTTTTATCGGCGCCGATTGCACTACTGGCACATATTTTTCACATCATTGTCGTTTATATGCACAATGGTTAAGTTTTGGAAGCCTTTTTTGAGGGAGTTCGTGAAGAAATCCCACCTGAGTGTACGGAAACTACCGCTGAAAACGAACCGGAAGATGTTTTCTTATTTGATTTCTTCGTTCTTCGAGGAACCTCATCTCATCGTGTATATTATCCAATAACCGGGGAATCGAAAAATAAGACATCAAATGGTAGAAAAAAATTATCGCACTATTTTCGGATTGTAGTTTATGGAGCTTCCTAGCATTTGCCACATATTCCACGACAGTAAGTATGAATTTTCTTTGACCAAATCACAGCCGGAAAAAATAATTTTCATTTTCGACCGAGATGTAGGCCCTAAGAACGAAGAGAGTTAAGACCCTTATCGATTTCGTTCCCTCAGAGGGGACGAGCTCGCATAGGATTTCGAGTACATTTTTCGTTTAAAGCGCAGTATAGACCTCGGGCGGAATGAAAATGAAATTTTTGTCGGCTGCGATTTTTTCAATGAAAATGCATGCTTACTGTCGTGGAACATGTCGGAAATGATGGGGAATTCCATAAGCTACAATCGAATATGGTTCCAACATTTTTTTCGGCCATTTTATGTATTATTTTTCGATTCCCCGGTCATTTCACCGTGGAAAATATCTAATGACGGGGGAATCGAAAAATAATACATAAAATGACCGAGAAAAATTTTGGAACAATATTCGGATTGTAGCTTATGGAATTCCCCATCATTACCGACATGTTCCACGACAGTAGGCATGCATTTTCATTGAGAAAATCGCAGCGGACAAAAATTTCATTTTCATTCCGCCCGAGGTCTATTCAGGCCTTAAGACAGCCAAAAAAACTTGTTCAGCTGGTCCCCTTGGAAGTGGCGAAACCTGTCAGCGCTTTTCTAGTGGCTTAATAGTTGAAAACCCTTGTTCGCCCCTAAATTATAATAAGCTCGTAGTGAATATTTGATATTTTCATTGTCTAAAATTTTTAAAATATTTTTTTTTACTGTTTTCCATAATATTTCGGCTTTAATTAATGACCACATTTTTAATTATGAATCAAATTTTTCCAAAATTGCTGATTTTTAAATAACATTTCCGGCGGGCAATTTCTAAAGCTATTGCATGGCTAATACAGCTAGTATAGCCATTCTCGTTGCCTAAAGTGGAAATTTTATTTTGAGACAAAAAATTAAAATAATAGGCATGTTTTTTTGGTTATCCCCTGTAGGTTTGGGTAACAGAATTTCATATAAAAAAATGACAGGTGGGTCAGCTGGCATTGTTTTTATATGGAGTTTCGTTACCCAAACCTACACGGGATAACCAAAAAAACATACCTTAAATAAAATAAGTGCATTTTTTTGGTTATCCCCCTCAGGCTAAGAAATCGGTAAGAGCTGTTAGACACTAGAAAAGCTGATTGATTTCGTCAACTCTGCCCGGGAATGAGCTGAACAAGGTTTCCTAAATATGCATTCCATACACCTGTTTGCCGGGAAATCGCAAGGAAGGAGGAATCAAGGGTATACGTTCGTTTATGCAGTATTTTCTCCTAAGATCCATCTAGATTGATCGCCAAATGGTCTCAAGGGCAACCGAATGGCCGTTGTCATTGCATCCAACCAAACTAATCCTAATCCAGTTTTGATATAATAGGTGTGTTTTTTTGGTTATCCCGTGCAGGTTTGGGTAACGAAACTTCATATAAAAAAAATGACAGGTGCGTCAGCTGTCATTTTTTTTATATGGAGTTTCGTTACCCAAACCTGCACGGGATAACCAATAAAACACACCTATTCAATAGCTGTGTTTGTTTTTGGTTATCCCGTGTAGGTTTGGGTAACGAAACGAAATGACAGGTGCGCGTTAGCTTTTTTATGGAGTTTCGTTACCCAAACCTACACGGTTTAACCAAAAAACACACCTCATAAAAGTAATTCTTTGAACTCAACCAACCGCTTGTCAAATTCAAAGTGACAATTTTGCAACTTTTGTTCGTTCTTTTGTGTGAAATTGAATAATTTCTGAATGACCGTGTAATAATTCAAACGCGCAGAGTCCGATTTTGATAATTAAATTTAAAAAAATTACCAAAATAACATTTTGGTTATGGTCATTTACTGTCTCCATTTGTGCTAGTGTATATGCTAAGTAGCAACCAAATAGCTGTTCGTGATGCCAGTTTTTGGACCGGCAACCATTTGGCGATCAATCTAGATGGACCTCTACAAGTTTGTTATATTTAATTTAAAAATGTGCCAAAAAGAAAATAAATTTAAAAGAAACTGTCTCTAACCGCCCTCAACAACAACAACAATAGCATTTTATCCGAACCACTGTAAACAAACCAACTTTCCATGGACTCTCGCAATCTGGGAATTGCATTCATTGTGAACACACCCACAATTGAAATGTCACACGGCCCACTACAATAATTGCACATCTAAATACAAATGTCATCGACTGTGTGTAATTTTCCTTCGGTGGGAGACGTTCGAAAGTCGTGGAAATTCATTTGCTAGTCAGTGTGTATTCTCGCAAGTGCGTGCAGTGTATAAGGTGACATTAAATCGACCACACATCAACTCATTCCAATTGTTCAAGAAAAGTTACTTCTATAGTCTGAAATCATTCGAAATCGTCGCGTCTTCTAGAAATCCCCCGAGAAGAATTTTCTACGAATCGCGCGAGCAATAATTATATTGTTGTAATACGTGTAATATCCGCATCCACAGAGAAGCACTAATGTCTTTTAAATTTCTTCGATAAGTGAGCTAAGAAGACGGTCTTTCTCGGTGTAGAGAGGCAAAAAAAAAGAAAATTTTTGTATCCCGTTCTTGGCAGTGTCGTCGACATTCCGAGCCAGCCAGCCAGCCGGACTATTTGCACTCAAAACCACTGCGATATCCTTTACTGCGGATTTTCGCTTACATCACGTAATAATTATGTTCTAGTCTTTACGGAAGAAATGTCCGTATCCGTAATCGCGGATGAGACTTCCCCATTGCATTGAGTTGTGATATAGTGATAGAAAAATTGATTGACAAAAAGTAAAAAGTGATGCGCCGCGAAAGTGCAATCAGGTGTCGCGACTTTATAGAAAATCCCATTGAATCCGCTGTTGTGTATCGCGAGTTGAGTGCTCTGTGCTAGTGTTCTAGCCTCACATCCCACATCTAAGAATACCGAAAAACGTAAACAAAAGCAGAACATAGCCACCACGACGACGGGTTTTTGTCGTGTACAAAAATTCTCTCGAGTTTTTGAATTTTCGCCAAATAGACAAGTGCAAGGTAATGTATTGAACAAAAATTTATATGAATTCCGCTCTCAAGTAAAGGCCGTCTTTTATCCGACTTTACTTTATATTTTTATTGTCGTAATTCCCCTCAGAATATTTTTTGTACGATGTGTAATCGTTTCCCCGAAAAACCAATTGATTCACCTTCATAGTGGACAAGTGCTGACGACATGTGATTTTAAGTATTCACTGGAATTTCTTTTGTGTCGCCGATTGAACCTTGTATAAAATAAGAAGACTATGTTCATAAGCTGGTGTTTATAGCTTGCCGGCTGTTGTTGGCTCTTGAGTATTTGCTAGGAATACTTAGGATATTTTTGATAATAATACTAAGTGGGTCTTACCAATCGTTGGGCACTGCTACCTAAAAGGTAGTAGGGCATTCACCCGGCAAGTGAAGGTCTTTCAACTTCACCCAGGCAAATGCGAAACACAATCAATCTTGTTGAAGATGGCTAAAGTGTTATTTTATATACATATTTTCTGAGCAGACATTTTATAGTAGTGTGGTAGTTATTCAGCTACAAATCATGTCCCCAGCAGCCATCCAATTTGGATAACAGAAAGACTCAGGAGCGATGAGTACAGAGCAAGAGTCCATTCTAGCTAGCTCATCTGCTTTTTCAGTTCAATTATCCCAGTAGATAGACAGGATTTCGAGAACAAATGTCCTGGAGAAGGTTCCAGTCGCAGACCATTTTCGATGAGAACTTGTGCGAAGAAAGTGCCTCAATTGCATCTTGGCTGTCGGTAAAAACTAGCGAATAAGAATTTGTGGTGCCCATACGAAGACTCCGCCCAGTATATCATTATTTCAATTATTTTTTCGCATATTTCAATTATTTTTTTCTGACGTTATCAATACTTTTGGGGGTAACCCTTTAATGCAAGCATATGCTTAGCGGAAGGAAAATTAGGACAACGGATCGAGAGTGGCTCACGTTGCGAGTTAGTGCCGGTGCACATTTAGTTTGAATTTTTGCAGATCATAATTTACTGGAAAACCCGAAGATGGTAAGTGAATCCACATCCTAATTGATCGAGTAAGGAAAGCCTCGAAATTTTAACTGTGCGGCTGTTCCTGACTTCTAGTGTATGCTGGTGGGCAGAATTTGAAAGTCGGGTGATGAGATTGCAAGGCATGCAATAAGGTTACAGTGAAACCTGTCTAAAAGACCACCTGTATTAAGCGACCACCTCTCATAACGACCGATTTTTTCGGGAACGGAATTCGTTTCCATGCAACTCCATACATTTGTTCCCCGTATTAAGCGACCACCTGCTTGTCGGACCAACGACCACTACATCACTCATTTGTCCATACAAATTTTACCCTTCTTAAACGACCTTCTATTAGCGACCATAAAAAATGCGATGTGCCCGTATAAAGCGACCATAGGCACATGTGCTTATCTTTTTGGTTTTGTATGCTTTTTTTTGCAAGTTTTCTTGATAAATTCAACAATTAACGGTATTAAATCATAAGAAAGCATAAGGCCGCAGGAAATGTAAGTCGTTACGTTACGCGAATAATAGATTATAGGCAGTAAGCAGCAACAGCAAAAATCCAATCAGATTTAGTTTTAGTTTTTTAGTTTTTGTAGCCATCATTCGGTCGTGATACAGCTGCTGATTTCATTGTTGTTCATCAAAGACCAATAGTGTAGCCATTAGGTGATTTCAGATTGCAAAATGTGGTGGAGAAAATTTTGTTTTTGTTTCTTAAGTTTTTTTTTTGCTGAGTTTGAGTCTGGAGCTTCCCACCAAAATTTCCTTGCGGAACAGGGCCAAAACCGAAAAAACCCGTACATTTTCGGAGTTTTTCCGTTTCTGGCTTATAACTTCAAAACAGTTCATTTCTCCAAAAACCAGTCCATAAACATGTGAGAGAGAACATGATTGCGGGTCCAACGCGATATTAATCTTTAAAATGCGTTAAGCGGTATTGCTACAATTGTTAGTAATTTTTTTGGCGTTTTTGACCCTGTTTCGAAACTAAATGTAGGTGAGAAGCTACCGATTCGGGCTCAGCACCTCAACATACACAAAGAACAAGTAAAATTCAACATTTGCGACCTAAAATGATAAACCGTTCAATCTCAAAAATTAATTCATAATATGGAACTCTGGATGGGTGGAATTGAAAATATAAATTATCAATTGTAGTAATACCGCTCAACGGATTTATAATAGTTATGTCTTTTTGGAAGCGTAATCATGTTCTCTCTAATATATTCCTGGATAGTTTTTCACAAAAATGTAAAATTTCGGAGTTAGGAGCCAAAACAACGGAAAAGTAACGAAAATTTTGGGGTCGAATTGAACACTATTTCCCAATGAAATTTAAGTGGGAATTTTGGATTCGTCCTCAGCCCCCACAAAAAAAAAGAAACAAAAAATTTTCTCCACCACATTTTGCAATCTCATTTTACTACGTTTATCATCTGAATACTACGAGTAAAATGTGTTTGATAAATTATAATTTTACTGTTAATGCGATCCGCGTTTGACCTATTTTCAAGTTTAAATGCTGAGTAACTAGGGTATGGCAGTAACATCTTTCTAGCGAGATCTTTCGAACCGTTGAAAAATGTTCAGTTTTCGTGGAGAAGATTTCGTTTTCGAATTCATTCAATAAAGGTTGATGCGTTTTCTTGTTGAGAAAAACTAGCAATTGAAAACGCTAAAACGCATTCCTATTACCATTGGTAGAACTCAAAGAATATTTTATAAAAGAACTTAATTGAGATTTATTGTGCGTGAGCCAATGAAGTAGAAAAGAAGGAAACGAAATATCTGAAAATAAAGGGGACAATTTGTTTTTTTTTTTGCAGCTAGCAGTGGCGTAGGAAATTTAGTGTTTGGGGCTGGTGTGGTTTAATAGTTTTTGGTTTTTTCATTGGTTTGAGTATTCAACCGCAATGCACTGGATTACTATTCAAAATTTTGTATTGAAACGAATTTATACCACGCAACGCTTTGCAATCCCATTTAAATGTACTTTTCGCAATAATCTAAATGTTGATGCTGTTGGGATAGAGCTATGCAACAGGAACGTTGGTGATTAATTAATTTTAAGCATCTATTAATTTTGAAATTTCGTATTCATTGCCCCCATTTTTCCGACGCCCCTACACGAAGTTACAGCATTAAGCTGCGCATCTGCATGATTTTGTGTACAATTAATTTTCCATATAAAATTCAAATGAGAAATGTCATCGAAGCCACAAAATCTAGTCACCATAGAAAATAGTTTGGTCCCAAAAAAAAAGTCGCATATCTAGTGTATTATGCGGTTATTTGCATTTCCTTTTTAGATTTTCTTATTCATTGGCGTGAGCAGAATATAATTCTTTTGAAATATGCAACAGATGCATCTTCACATGTTCAAATGTTCTCCTTTTTAACACGAATGGTTGTTTTGCAAAGCATTGGCCAATTCGGCGTAATTCTGTCAATTTCGTCAAGCTACGGTGAAGTATGCAAGCCTTTCAAAATGTTTCTATTTAAACGGTCGACCGCTCTTGCATTCCACAAAGCACAGGTATGAACAGCAAATTTGTGCTATTTACTCTGTTGTCCAGAGCCACCTATCTTTACTAAATTCACCAGTAAAAAATTTATCCAGGACATCTCCTGTCAAGGAAGTTAAGTTACTATGTCCAATTCTGGATGGAAATTTAGGTCGTGGATTTCTTGAGAAAGGTAGTAGCTTTGAAATCTCTCACGTTAGCTTTAAAATAAATAACTGGCGCGACAATCCAGCATTGGACTAAGGCCGCAGGATCTGCTAGTGACATCCTATTTCCAAGATCTTATCTGCTTTTTGTTGAGGTAATGAGATCAGCATCACGCTCAGCAGTGTTATATATCCCCATAAATGGGTACTCGTTTAACATCTGAGTGAGATCATAGTCCGTCACAAGCTCGTGAGTTCGAAAAACACCATGATCCACGGTGAGATCCGAACTCATGACCCTGTGCACCGAAGGTGCGCGCACTAACCGCTAGACCAGCCAGACTACGTTAGCTTTAATTTCGGAAAAAAGTTGTACATTGCCTCTAAATTGATGAATTTGTTCCCTAAGTTCATTACCCTCATTAAGCGACCACCTCTTATAGCGACCACTTTTTCCGGGAACCGACAGTGGTCTCTTTAGACAGGTTTCACTGTATATATTTCATTGGAGCAACGGTGGTTATAATACCGGTAAAATATTGTCAGGCAACTAAGGCCACGCGCAGACTAAAGGCGTATTGAAGCGTAGCGTAGCGTAAAACCTGTCGCCCAATACAACGCTTGTATTGGTTTTACGCTACGCTACGCTCCAATACGCCTTTAGTCTGTTCGCGGCCTAACGTTACGCCTGTGCTCAAGAGATTCAATTCGAGATGTAATAGATTAATCGCCAATGAATCAATAAAAGCCTTGCGTTGGACTTTATCCAGCATTGACAATACAGTAAAGTTTGCGCCTGCCCAAATATGGGAATTATCTAGGTCTTATGTGGCTTTATAAATCTGGGCTAGATCAGAGGCAGAAAAATATTTTCTGCATCTACGTAGTAGAATCCAAAATTGTTGAGAAAAACACACTTCCTGTTATCCGATTGAATTCATTTAAGTTTTATTTTTCAATGTAACTCCCCTTTACTTCAATACAACGATGAGATCGTTTAATAAGATCCTGCATCCCTTTCAAAAAGTAGTCCGCGGGTTTGTCTTGAAAATGGTCCAAAACAGCATCTTTCAGTTCCTTCTCAGTCTCAAATTTTCGTCCTCGGAGGTCCTTTTTTAATTTTGGGAACAGGAAGTAGTCACTTGGGGCCAGGTCTGGGCTGTACGGGGGGTGTTCAATTTCTTCAAAGCCGCATTTGACCACAGCAGCCTTGGCCACCGCGGCGGTGTGAAATGGTGCATTGTCGTGAAGAAGCAGCACCCCTTTCGCCAGTTTTCCATACCGTTTCTCCACGATGTTGGCCCTCAATTGGGTCAAAAGATCTGCATAATATTTCCCTGTTACTGATGTGCCCTCTTCCTTGAAGTCAATCATTATAATTCCCTTGGAATCCCAGAAGATGGTGGGCATAATCTTTTTCCGGCTCTGCTGCACCTTCGCCTTCTTGGGCGCTCCTCATAAGGCCTCCTCCATTCCATGGACTCCCTTTTGGTCGTGAGATCATAGGAAAGGACCATGGTTTCGTCTCCTGTCACAATTCTGATGATAATTGCATCCGAGTCGGCGCGACACAGCTCCAAAAAGTCTTTCAAACATTTCATCCGCTGCTTCATTTGATCTGCTGAGAGGAGTTTCGGGATCCATCTTGCCGAGATCTTCCTCATCCCCAAATGGTCAGTAATAATTCTTTCGACGGTGGTTTTTGATAGACTTGTACTTTCTGCAATCTCTGATAACTTCAGCCGCCGATCACTCAATACAACTTCCTCGACTAATTGGACGTTTTCTTCGGTGGTCTCAATTATTGGGCGTCCGGTGCGGGGTTCATCAAAAACATTCGTCCTTCCTCGCTTAAATTCTAAAATCTACCGGTAAATACTCGCCTGGGATGGTGAAGAGTTGCTGTATACGGATATGAGTTCATCTCGAATCTGGGACGCCGTGTATCCTTACAAAAAAAGGAATTCATTGACCGCGCGTTACTTGATCTGCTCCATTTCAAATACGAAATCAGAATGCGACACAAATAATTACCTAGCCGGGCCCTTGATTGCACAATTGAATTCATGTTTAGTCCTGTTATGACCGAAGAGTTGTTCTATCGAATAGCGGTAAAATGAATTCAATCGGATAACTGTAAGTATATTTTTCTCAACAATTTTGGATCGTACTACGTATGTATTTAAGAACCCAAGATATTTTAAGGCATTTTTCGCAATGTGATATATACACTGCGCGACAAATGCTTAGGCTCACCCATATTTGCTTCCAGGAAACGGTAAAATAAAAGCAGCGTCCGCTCAAGCGCTTACGCCGCCCCGGGCAAGAGGACAAATTGCCGCCCCTAAGGTACTGTACCAGTCAGATTGATACTAAGTAGTATGTACGTCGTTGAAGTAGAAGAGTAGTTTTCCATAACTTCCTTGCACACTGCGCAGCCGATAAGCTATAATTAACCGGATTTCTTCAGTGGGTTCAACGTCCGTGGCTAATTTTCGTAATTGCGCTTCATGGCGCTTGAACACCCCTGATGAGCACGGTACATTTGTTTCTTACTGCTGTACTATTCCATATAAAATCTATGCTCTACGTTTGAAAACTTCCCCCATCCTGCTGAAACCCAAATTACTTTGTTTGAAATTTGTCCTATCAATTTTAAATGAATCCATGCAATTCAACTGAGGTGATCGATCCCCGGGGAGATCGATCGAATTGAAGTTAAATGCTCCCGTAGGTTAATGGAAGTTATCGAAAACGACTGAAAAAAAATATTGATGAAAATGGTGCCTTTATGCAGGAGAGTTTGTTTTTACAATTTTGTACTCAGTGTTTACTCATTATTTCTCATTTCCTCAATTTCTCCGGAGGGTCAATATTTTTTAGTAGACGAGCTCTTCTCCGATTCAATAGACTAAACAATTTCTTAGGCCTTAGTTCCGGAAGTTCAAATTGCGACGTATCGTATATAAACTCAATAATGAAATTTCGTTATTTTGTCCTCTATTTAAAACTTAGGTGATCCTCCCTTTGGGCAAGAACTAGGGATCATTAGCAGGTTCAATTATAATCCTTAATGCTGGCCAAAAGAAGAGGAACTAAATGTTAAACTAAAGGATCAAATTAGCACATAATAATTCTCGAATGAGTTTCGTTTTCATGGAAGAATTTGATTAGCGCATAACTGAGCCAACTGACAGACGCGAACTGACCCACTGACCGGGTGCTAGCATCACAGACGTATTTTAGGATTGTAAATGCAGCAGTTTCCCAAGGACTTTGTATCTTCAAATCACAACTTTTAAAATAGAACTCATGATACAGTTAATAAACAAAATCTTGACCGCTTCTTGATTAAGAAATTGATGTGCTTCTCTACCTTAAAAAAAAACTTGTATGCTTTAACGTATTTTGCCCACATCGAAGTTGATATTAAAGTTTTCCTTCATTTAACGATTTTAGGTCGCAAAAAATTGCTCGGCTCTGTTGTTTTGGGATATTGTTAGGATAGATACCAGAAGTGTACCACCAAGTTTGCAACTTCGAAAAACCTGTGCTAACCTCGTAACCCTCAAAAAACCTCAAAATTTTCGGACTTTTTTCATATTTTTGTTTGTAATTTCTAAAAGGCGCTTCCTACAAGAAGTCGTCCACTGCACTTTTAAAGCTAAGAAAATCTTCTTTAATTTGAGTGTAACTCCTGCTTTGTAGGTGCAAAGGATATTAAGATACAGCACTTTAAAAAATGTGCTTTTTTTGTAAAAAAGTCCGAAATTGTATTTTAGGAGGTTTGTATGACAGCCCTATGACGTAATGTTCCGATTCCATCTGTTCCTAGATATGTTTTGAAGCATTACTAGGAACACATTTGGATGAGGTTTGGTTAAGATTGGTTCATAAAGAAAAAAGTTTTTCTTAGAAGAACCTGATTATCAGGGGTTGGTTTGTATGACAGCCCTATGACCTAGTGTTGCGATTTCATCCGTTTCTAAATATGTTTTGAAGCTTTACTAAAAAACACATTTGGGGGAAGTGTGGTTAAGATTGGTCCATAAAGAAAAAAGTTTTTCTTAGAAGAACCTAATTTCCAGAGGTTGGTTTGTATGACAGCCCTATAATGTAGTGTTCCGATTTCATCCGTTCCTAGATATTTTTTTTAGGCTTAACCAGCAACATACTTGGGTGAAGTTTGGTTAGTATTGGTACATAAAGAGCGGGCGCTGAATAAAATTGTACCAGTTCAAGAAATTTTATTTTCGAAACTATTAAATATCACTAAGAAAATGGATGGACTGAATCCCCATAGGGCATTTTCCTTAAATTACAGTAATTACATTACATTAAGGCCCGTATTTATGAACATTCCTTAACTTAAGGAGACTTTTTTTTCTATGAAAAAGTATGGGAATGACATTTAATTTATTGAATTTCGGCATCCTTGACCCAAGGTCTCCTTGACCTGTGGACTTTCGCATAGCGGCGGTGACTCAGGAACAAAGCACAACCCTGGTCAAAGCAGACAAAAAAGTCTCCGTAAGTTAAGGAATGTTCATAAATACGGGCCTAAATTACAGTAATAGGTTTAGGGACGATTTTATCGTTTTACATACTGGTTTCGCTGAAAATGTCAGGGGAGTTGGGCACCCAGTCTAACAAAGTCACATTTTCCTCCTCAATAAACGATTTAACCACCCTCGCTGTATGAATTGAGCCAACATCATGTTGCAATATCCAAGGATCGCCTTCGTACATGACATTTATCTTAGGGATATCCTCTTCTTAGAGCTGTTTATAAGATGAACCCGTTTGGCGACCTCGTAGGATGACCAAGTCGATAGTTCCATGATATCGCCATTGCGATATCCAGTTCATGAATCTTGAGGCGAATTCCAGGCGCTGTAAGCGGGGTTAAGGCTGTTTTTTTCTTTAACCGTAAACTTTTCAAACGTTGGATGGTTCTCACAGTTGTTGATAACCCCAAATTCCACCCAAACTTACGCGCAGTAGGGGGCGAATTCGGGGTTTCTCTTAAGAGACGTCGCGTCGCCTTGATGCACCGGAAATCGCTTTTTTCTGCCTCCCGCGTATCGTCGGCCATAATTTTCACTATCTCCTATAAATTTTTTAACAACGTTCAAGCTCCACTGAATCCGTATTGCAATTTGTCGGTTTTAATATCCTTCTTGCTTTAGTATGGAAATTGTCGCCTTTTCCTCGGCAGAAAGTTGCTTTCCTTTTGACATTATCCACTATATGACTCACAGAGTGCAACGTGAAAAAAAAAATTGTTTCCACAAACACTTCCCACCACCACGAGATAACTCTTTAAAAAAAGTGGAAATTTCCATTTTCATTTAAAAAAATTCTGTTAGCTATGCAAGTTGCTTAATAGAATTGCAATATTTATTAAAAAAACTGTTAATTGAGAGAGCATTATTTAAAAATTATTTCCGATCAGAGTACATAGAAATTACATTATATATAATTTTAAAGAAAAATATCCATGAACCTAAGCATTTGTCGCGATTCACTTCAACCATGAGCCGGTTTTTTCAGTTTTTTTTTGGTACCGGGTTAAAACCGACCGACGCGACGAGTCGGTTTTTTGTACCGAGTTAAAACTCACCGACAAGTCGGTTTTTTGGTACCAGGTTAAAACCGACCGATGAGTCGGTTTTTTGATACCGAGTTAAAACCGATCGACGAGTCGGTTTTTTGGTATCGGGTGAAAACCGACCGACGAGTCGGTTTTATGAGGGCGAGTTAAAATCGACCGACGACGAGTCGATTTTTTGGTACAGAGTTAAAACTGACGGATGAGTCAATTAAAACCGAAAAACAAGTCAGTGTTTTATTCAGGTTGTTCAGCACCGATTCAATTCAACCTAGATGTTGGCCACAGCAATTTTACGGAATTTTCGGAAATCCGTGGATATCTCTGCAATCCTTTGGGGGAGGGACGATCGAGGCGTCGCTGGACTCGCCACAAAATTATCTAAAAGAGCGTGGAAAGCTCTTTCGCGATCACTGCACAGGGTGATCAGAGACAACCATCAGCCTTGAGGTTGGCCACAGCAATTTCACAATCAACTTCGTACTACTTTGGAAATCCACCGATGTCTTTGGAGTCCTTGAGTCGAGCGACACGATCAAGGTGTCTCTAGATTCGCAACCAAATTCTCTAATGCGGCCTCTGAGTATCTTTCCCGCACAGCTCACAGGGACGTCAGGGATAACCGTCAAAGTACAATATTTCACAAAATGTATGCTCTTGTCAGTTGTCAAGCTAGATATTAGCCACAGCGATTTTACAATCGATTTCGTATTCTTTCGGAAATCTGTCGATATCTCTGCAATCCTTTGACGGAGTGACAAGCGATCGAGGTGTCGCCGAAATTACCATAAAATTGCCTAATTGCTTTGTGGATTAATCCTCAATAACATTAAACCTGCTAAAAACGGAGATTTTTTTATGCAATTTGTCGGATAATTCAAATTTGTCTCACCTTACAGCAACTAAATTTTACAATGGAACGGTGCTTTAATATCAGGCAGATTGAAAAAATATCGACATAAAAAAATCATTTGATTTTCTGTCGGTCTGGATTCTGAGAGATCCAATTCAGAATATTCTTTGTTCTCCAACCAGGCGCTATCCTTTGAAATTCTCCGTCCATCTATTCTTCTATTCATGAATTAAAAAAAAGTAAAGCCTTGTTACAAGGATAAATGAAGTTAATTTTTACCTTGAAAAATCCCCGCAAATGTTATCGACGTTAGCGACGACCCTGTATCATACTGTAGGCGGCTGTTTCTGGTATGAAAATGTGCAGTGGCATACTACCCCAGATAGCCTTTAGGACTAGGATTAAGGTAATACTAAAAGCGCCTGTGATACCCAGACATGCAAATCGTTGGAGTTAATTACAGATCAGATTACATGGCGTTGCCGCGTTTTGGAGCCCCATGTATGGTCAGGCCCTAAAAAATGCGATACGTCCACATAAATCCCATGGCTATACTTTCCAACTTAGTCTACCATCGAGTGTAATGCTAAGGCAACCTCTTTGGAATTTCTTGTGAATTGAAACGGCTGTCGATTCAGTAGCCGTCCACTCATTGAACAATCATCGATTCTCAGCTAGGGCCGTGCAATGACAGTCTCCTGGCAAGCTCCTCCGCTTGGAAACTACCGAAATTAGTAAGACGAGACAAATTCATGTACAGTTGTTCCGAGTATATTCCAATATGAACTCCTGCGTCGGTCTTGGAATCATCATGCTCCAGTGCTAAAAAGGTAATTGTATCCATCGAAGAGTGCGCTAGTCTGTATGTATTGTGTATTTGGATTTGAATGGAATAGAAGTTACATTCACCGATCCTACAACATTTTCGATCGGCTGGCGGACGAGAATTTTCTTTCCGTTTCTGGTGATTTCAGCATACTGTGGGATTTTGGGGATGCCTTTGTATTTTTAAGCTAAAGTCCATCTGAAATGCGAGAATTCCTATCCTCGGAGTGCGTTAATCCATATGTCGGGTGATCAATTCTTAGCATGGGAAGTTAAATATTCTGGAAAGGTTCTTTGGAAAATACTCGTAAAACTGTGGTGAAGTTAATGTTACGAGGAAAATGATTGTAATAACATAACTAATTGTTGACTTCATGTAAAAACGGTTAAGAACTATTAGAAGTAATCATTTCCAGGACAAGTTCTCCTGCCCTAGTCGTCCCGAATAAAAAAACATCATCATCGTCTAAAAGAAATTGATTTTGCTTAAAGACGTCAAATATGTCACGTTTTAGTTAATCTCGTTTAAAATACACGCCCAAGACATTTTTGTATAGGAACATGACAAATGTATGCCAATCGGACTTAATCTGCCTTTTCTCTACAACTTCATTGTTTATCGCTATCATAAATTCATCTTTTACGCCGACTGTAGATTTCCTAAAAATTTCGATTTTGTCCAATTCAATCATCAAGAAGCACGGTATATAGTCTCTTAAAACATACATGTAGTAGCGTTAATTTTTTAAATGATGTGTATTTTCCAGCCTGGAAAAGAGCACCATAGATATATAGGAAAGCAAATGAAGCTTTATGAATATGTTGTACTTAAATGTGATTTTGATAAAATGTGACCGAATGTGTGACCACTATCTGTCTAATTTTTCACACGATACACAACACACATTTTCTTGGCTTGAGTATGTTTAGCGAAACGAAATGACGAATCACAATATATAGACTTTATATTTATCAAGATAACTGGAGGCCACTATCTTCGCATAAGCTCTTTTGAAATATATTGAATGCGGCATACAATAATGTGGGTACTGTGTGCAAACACATTGAAATATTGTTTAATGAATTAAATGATGAGCAGATTGGATTGTTTTCTGGTTAAATATAATTTTATTAGTTTTTTTTTTGCGGTGAGTTTCCCATTCCGGGCCGAGTGCAATGTGGTTGTAGGAAGATAGCCAATTTGTATTGTACATACATATTATGCATTTTGAGAGATTTTTAGGCATTTACATTCTTAATTATGGCTATAAGTGCGGTCTCATATTATACAAGTGCATTATTGTTTACTCGTATATTTAGTTTGGATGCCAACCTGTCGTCTGTCCGCAATTGAAAGCAATTGTAGGTTCTGTAGTGCTGCAATATTAATTTTGAATACATGTACATAACTCGTTTCCGATCAAGTACCTTAAGTTATATTGAAACTAGCTTTGCATCACAATACTGAGCGAAACTAGCGCATTATTTTAAAAAACCATAATTTAATCTGCCCCATTTGGAAAATTACGTTATGCATGCTATGCGAACATATTGACCAGTCTCCACCTACGCTTCCATTATAAAAAAAAATCAAGTAACCAAACTCACTGAACTTTCTTATTGTTTACATTTGCCAAATTTGTATGAAAACCAGTTTAGCTCGAAAATCGATTTGGCAATATGCGAGTATTGATTGAAAATCAAACTCTCTATTTTTTTTAACAACACATTTGATAAACTTTTAATCGAAACGACCAAATCTGAAAATACATATATGTAGTTGTATGTAATGTATAAGTACATTCTTAAAAATGACCTGAACCGACATTCTGTAAGGCGACAGTTGACTGGCGATAGTCATTTTCGTCATTTTGGAATCATCTAAGGCGACAGTCACTTTCATGAAAAATTCACCATAAGTTCAATACGAACTCTTGTTGAAACATCAATTGTGTACCAATAACACAATGTGACACGGCATAACCAATAATTAACGCTGAAACCTTTCTTCAAAAAGTAAATTCCATCTAAATTAACAAAGCGACAGTGCAATGAAAATGATAGGTGTCGTGCTTTGGAATCATGTAAGGTCATCACTTTGTATACGGCGACAGATGATGGTTTTTGTGCTCGCTGTGCTTCGTGTGACAGAGACAGATATATGTATGTACTATTGCATTATAGATACTTTAGGGTCATCCGACACCATGCATTGCAAACGTACATATCGTACGTATGGACGAGTTCCCAAAATGGACTTATATTGTCGTCCATCGTACGATCGATTCCATGGTATATGAAAAGCGTAAGGAATTTCTTTATGTTTTTGAATGTGTGTATAATGTATCTAGATGTGTGTGTGTGTGTGTGTGACTATGGCTCATGTTTGGTTCGTTGGTGTGTGCTTTATTTGATGACAGATTGTCGAAGTAAAGCTATCTTTAGGAGCGAAAAAAATGAGTGCATTCAGCGAACGAAATTTACTGGAAAAACACTGGAAATGCTACAAAAATTACCCGCCACCGACCTCTTCCTCCGCTGAAAAGCCTTCACGCGGAATTAGAATCTAATTGGAAGACCACTTTTCTGCTACATTTTTCGTTCGCTGAATGCACTCAATATATTTTTTGGAGATGAACATCGATCGCTAATTTTGATGAAGAATGACCGTTACAGCCACAAAATGATGAATAGCCACCGATTCACTAACACCAAAAAGATTGTTCAAACGATCGGAAGTATGCATGGCGTGGCGAACCTAACAGATCATATGGCACCTGAAGACGTCAGGGTGGATAGTGGATAGTGTGTCTTTGGTGAAGAGCTTTGAACTTTGACCGAAACATTGTAAGTTTGTTATTGGTTATTGGATATGTCGACAAGTTAGCGAAACAACTTTTGAAAATTGACTCGGCGCGCGCCTCTGCAGTAATTTCGTGGATCGGGGGATCTGTCGAAATGAAAATGTATGTCTCTAGGAAGAGCGTGTATGAAGATATTTGTTTGATGCGTTAGCGGTATTTCCACAATATCTTTCATATATTATGTAGAACTACATATAAAAACAGTTGCATATAACCACTTTTTTTATTGGTATTGATTGGCTAAGAAAGTGGATTTAAATCAAATCAGTCCAGAGAAATCGGCAAAAAATTATAAATGAACTATTACCCCGCAGTTATCCTTTTCCTGCTATGCAGCTTATTTTTTTCCATATGATTTTTAGTTAATTTGAAATATTTTTTTTTTTCAAACGGTGATTGTCTGGAGTTTATAAATTAGTAATTCTAAAATGAAAAAAAAAATAAAAATAAATGAAACAGGAAAAAAAACTAAAAGTCGACATCGAACAAGCAAGTGACAATTGCCCACACGAAAATATTATGTTCATTCGACAGGGTTGTCGAACCATACTGTCAAATCTATACAATGCCCAAGCCCACATTTACTCTATTGTAAATACAATTAACCCTCATTAAATATTTAAGTATTCTAGACCCACTATCGCATCTATGTCCTTTAAAAAAATGTACATCCTCACGCCAACGCCAATTTCACGCACCAAAAGATACATATAGCAATCATTATGTATAAATGACTAGCATCCACCAAGTATCTACACCCGCAACTAGGCATAAAATGTATGTATGTATGTATATTACATGATCATAGATTCTACCCGCAAAACTGAGTCATTTATCCGAAGAAGTGCAGCGCTCCTGTCCTCTTTAACTAGTCCATTCCCTCAATTTTGTAGTAAAATATTAAGTTCTTGCATCATAAATAATTCCACAAATCCTCCAAAAGCGCCCTTTTGTTTATTCCTTCACACCAACAACTTAAAAAATGTCGAAATTATATGAACTCTCAAGCCATTTCCGTTATTTTTCGAATTTCGTATGAAAGCGACAGTAACAATGCTGTCGCTAGAAAGTGATCGCTATTGGCGACAGTTATGGGCGATTATCGCCTTAGATGATCCCAAAAAAAGCTCTGTCGCTTTTCGACCTCTGGGTAGTAGTAGCTATCTCTTTCATACACACGTAAAAACCCATTAATAAATTGTCGCCCGACGAGGCCATTTCGATTATCGCCATTGGCGATGGCGATTATCCCCTTACAGAATGTACCCTCTGATTGCGTCCCTACAAAAAGAATCAGACGCTTAAAGGTTCCAAATGATGCATATTGCATTATGTCTTTCGGATGCTAAAGGTTGTGCACTACATGCAGCATATTTTCATCTTGGGCAAGACCAATTAGATCTCAAAAATTTTATTAAATTGATCGCTGATCACTTTGTTGGGATATATCCACTTCACAGACAAGACAATAATAAATTAGTGTAAAGCCAACTTAATCGCGTCTCGTTGAGGGCTTGTCACTTTATAATTGAGAGTAATTCGACGATTGGCTTATAACAGAGGAGGATGATATACATACATAATTGAGGATAATTAATAATACATATGTAGTTTACAAGAAAAAGAGAGGTAAACAAATTATTTGATACTTGCTGGAAACATCCAATAAAACAAACCTAATTTGCATATGAAGGATTTGTTTTTTATTGAAATACGTCTCTGTGTTAGAGTGCATTTAACAAAATTTGTAGAAAATAAGGCGTTCGATACCGTCGACCATAAAGTCTTAATAAATAAATTGAATAACAATTTTCTGGTTAAGAAATTTTCTTTCAAACCCTACTTATCAGCTATTATTCAGCGAATCTCTGTCAATGGTATTCTAAATGATGCTAGGATGGTGCAACATGGTATACCTCAAGGAACAGTTATAGGTCCTATATTTTTCAAAATTAACATAAATAATGTCTGCAGATTATAAATTAGTCTTTGTTAACGATACAGTACTATTGCTTCTGGCAGTGTTCGGGAATCTGGCGTTGGTCTCCTATTAACCAGAACAGCTCATAGCAGTCTGATTAGTTGGGAACCAGTTTCGGATAGAATTGTTACCTGCAGGTTCCGTACTCAAATGAGAAACGTTACAATAATTCAATTGTACGTTCCAACTGAACCTTATACCGTCGAAGCAAAAGATTCCTTCTTTTTACGAAAAACTCAACACCACCCAGCGTAAAACACCTAAAGGCGACATTGTAGTGGTGATGGGAGATTTGAATGCTAAGGTTGGTGCCGACAACGATGGCCTGAAACACGGTCTGATTAGCCGGAACGATAACGGTGAAAGGTTTGTAGAGCTCTGCAACTTCCACCGCCTCGCCATCGGAGGTACTATGTTTGAGCATAAGAATTGCCATAAGTTCACATGGACATCTGTTGATCGGTAAACCGAGAATCAAATCGACCATTTTTTTCGTAATAAGAGAGGTGGTGAAACAGGTATGGGAAGAGACCACCATCTGATGGTTGCAAATGTTCACAGTAAAAAGTTCATTGAATTTCCCACACAAAGTGTAGTAAAAATTACTACAAAAAAAAGCTAAAAAAAAATTTGACATTTAATCTTACACATTTCTTTAGCAAAAGGTTAAAATAAATGAAAACTATTAAATTTTAAATAAAATATTGTGAAATCACATTGCTACTGTAATTTTACCAACAAAAAATGTAAAATTAAATCAAGTGATTTGTGATTTTTCATCATTTAATGTAAAATTAAATCAAATGAATGTAATTTTTCATCATTTCATTTTTACATTTCGTAAATCTTGTCGATAGTATTCTGCTACGCTGTGTGGCGCACTTGGTTGAGTCGCCACTCTACGATGCTAGTAATCTAGAGGTCCGTAGATCGAATCTCGGCGTGGTCCAAAATTTTCGAACATGTGAGGATAGGAAATATATAGTGCTTGCAACATTATATACACTCCGAAATTATATGCATTGTAACGTTGACTCGAAATTGCCTATAAACGGCTGAGTTTAACGTTAAGTTAATTTTAAATAAAAAATTTAATTTTACACATGGGTATGGGACTTGTTTCCCTCTATGAATTTAAAATTAAATCTTTGTTGGAAATGGGTTAAATATATTGATGTAATTTTAAATGCGTGTTGTAAATTTACAACTCTGAAAGTTGGCATCCAATTGCCTACTCTGAAAGCTGTAAAAATTTAAAACGCGTTTGCGGATTGCTTCCGTGCAATCTCGGCGAGATGAGATGCTCCGTCCCGGCACCGTAAGTTCGACACCGCCAAATTAAAGTATACAGCTGTGGCCCAACAACTTAACGAAGAACGTAACCGTGGCGCATTCAATGGACTATTAAATCTCACTTACAACATTTGGAAAGTGGCAGTGGATTGGTCATACGTTGCGGAAGGGTGATAACTGCATTGCTGGTCGTGCTATGCGATGGAACCCCTTTTCCCAACGAGGTTGACAAAGGGACAGCCCTAAAATCACGTGGCGCAGATCTATGGATGGGGAATGTGCGTCTTTGAGAAAGAGCTAGGGTTAAATACGATACATGGCCAGAAACCCCACAAGGGGTTAAGGCAACATTGTGGTAGTATGTAGTATACTATTGCTTCTAATATGTACACCTTGTATAGGATATTGTTGAGATATGGATATTTTATATGTGTAGTGTAACGGCCGTATAGCTTGAAGGTCTTTCGATCAATTTATATGTACAAATTACGGCAAATACTTATGAAAGGCCTTCAACGCCATTGTGGCCCGTCAACCGAATCGGTCGAATATTGTCTTCGGATCATTTTGCTTATGTCAACGATTAGTTACATAGTAAGGTAATATAAAAGGTTGTAAAATATATAATTTTCAAATTAATTAATTAAAATTAAAAAGATCAGAATCATCATCAATACTAATACTCAATTGAGGATGAGCGTTTAATTTCAATGACAAAATACCATAAAATCGGGAGAGACCGCGAAAAGCTAAAGACAAAAGTGTATAAGTTGAGTATATTCCATTACAAAACGATGTTACTACTCATATATCTTGACGAATTGATTGCGACGATTTCATAAATAAAAGTACGTGATTCGACTATCAAGACGCATATAAGCCAAGCTAAAATAAATTTATCAATGTACATTTATTATCAAACAGTACCTATTGGCAATAATGTATTTCTATCGAAAGATATGCATATCTACTTCGTTTGAACGATTGAAAGGCGGTTGTTCGCTTAATGCTGAGGCTGACATGCGCTATTTGTTTTAATATGACTTATTTGTTGTAATTACTCTCACATATATAATATCAAGGTGTATTCGTACAATATACAAAAATGTTCTCATATTATTCTTTAACCTTCAATAGAAGCATTACAACCCAAGTTTATATTGAATCTTAATCCTGAACATGCAGTGAATATCACTTTCATACAGAGATATGAAACTTTCGGTCTTAGGTGACTTAGTAATGAATTTTACTTAGTGCAAGTTGCAATTTAATCTGTTTATGAGCAACAATTCACACGTGTTTGTCACACTTTAGTTAGTTGAGGAATACAATACATCTTTGATGGTCTTGTTTCACTTGTTAAAGTAGTGTGGTGTGATTAGATGTTATCCACCTTGAATCTTGGAATATTGTATGATTTTATCATGTAAGCAATGTATGAAAATTTCCGGATTTTTTCTACAGAATAAAAGGAGAATAAGTCCTTTAAAATGTCTAATGTCTATTATATGTAATTTATTTTTTTTTAATGACATTTAGGTACAAGTTTGTTTTTTAATTTAAATTGTATTAAAGTGTTTAAAATTCGGTTAGCACAAATGAGGATTTTTATGACACCTCCGTACAAAAAATGTAATGGTACCCGTTTTCATTACTAAACTTTTGAAGTCGTTTTCGCAAACTGTCATTTACTTATTGCAGAAGAACCATTTCAATTCGAAACCGACGGTCCTTCTGCTATAGAATAGTGGTGCAGACTATCCAGTCATTTGCTGAAAGCGTTTCAGTTGACAAGGTGGAGCAGTCGACTATTGAACGGATCGTCCTTATGTATATGGGGTTCAAGCGTATAAAACCCATACGTGCAGCGACAGTATCGCCGTTTCTTAAATGTTTACCGGGATGTAGCTGTTCCCTATAGCGTAACGCTATATCGCATGGTGTAAAAAACCACTCTCAGAGCGACAATAGCAGTCCTTCGCAAAGTACTTTCCGGATAGGGTTGAGGATTTGTTGACGTCCCAGGCGGTCCCAATTCTGACTTAATTCTATAGAGTTCTGGAAATCACACATTTTTGATGATCATAAACCATGGCTGTTGAAAGCCAGTGTTCCGAAATTTAGGGAAAATCCCCTAAATCTACCGGTTTTTTGGCTTCTCAGGGGAGTTTTAGGGTAGAAGCTTGAAGTCCTTTAGGGGAAATTAGGGGGTTAATTTTCATAGACAATTCACAAAATTTCATCAAAATTCTTATTTTAATTTTCAAGATAAATTAAAACTGTTTGTATGTGCTTCCAAAAATTGCCAGAACTAGGATGAGGCATAGTTTAACAACGACTGTTTTTCTTTCCGCTTTCCGATTTTATCAATAAAAATGCATACTTACCGTCGTGGAATATGTCACAAATGCTGGGGAATTGCATAAGCTACAATCCGAGACCGGTTCCATTTGACATTTCACGATGAAATAACCGGGGAATCGAAAAAAATACATAAAATGGCCGCGAAAAATTATGGAACTGTTTTCGGATTGTAGCTTATGGAATTCCCCACACATTCCACAACAGTAAGAATACATTTTCATTGAAAAAATCGCAGCGGACAAAAATTTCACTTTCGATGTCAGTACTAGGCTTTAGTTGTAAAGACAGCCCTGACACTAGGCTTATAAAAAAGAGTCGAGCTATCTCCCCAATAGACGAAAAGGTAGCTCCTGATGAGTAGTCTATTGGGGTACGAAACTCTTGGGTGTATGCCAATATATGGTGAACATTTTTGAAAGAGTTAATGGGAAATAACCGTTGACAATGGAATTTCTCTTTTTTTTCTAAATAAAAAGTATTTATAAACGCGCATAGACGTGAATAATAGTAAATTTTACTGACAATTTTTTTGGTACCTTCTAACCTAACGCTAGCACGAATTAATTAGGTACCTATATTATATCTGTGTTGGCCTCTTATATGAATTAATATACATATCTGCTATGGATAAATATTATATCTCCGTCTATTATATCTTAGTCTAAGAAAATTGGGCCAAAATATGGCCATCGAACGGCAAAAATCCTACATTGGAATTTTTTTTGGATTATGGTTGGGGATGGTCCCCAGATTATGGCATTAAAAGTCCCAACCGATTGGGGGTCCGCAACCTTAAAAAAGGGGGAAAGGGGGATTTCTTTCGGTTTTTTGCGATTATTTCAAAAACGGTAAGAAATACAGAAAAATGGTCTGAGGACGAAAAAACTACATAATTATCCTTGCAATGATATATAACACATTAGAGTTTAATTGAATATTTCGGCGTTAGACTAGAACATAAATTAGATTATTTTAATTTTAGACCTTTTTTAAAAGCTCCATAACTTTTGAAGCAATGCTAGTTCAGCCGTAAAATTTTGTGTAAGTATTCATAATATGTACAGGTAGTATAGTGATTTTAGCTGAAAAAATGATGAAACCCAAACACCCAAAAAAAGAGCTGACTTTTGATGCCAAATTGTTCTATGGCCTGACCGCATTACGCAGTAAAAAGTTAGACTTTTTGCGCGTCACATTTGGGGGGGAGGGGGTGGCAAAGGGGTGAAATTATGATTTTTCGCCAATATCTTGTTAACTGTAATATTTACAGCAAAATGTTCTGAGGACGATTTAAACTACACTAAATTTCCTTTCTAATGATATATTATATCATATACCTTCTCCTGGCAGATTATATACTAGACCTAAAAACATTCGGTGTAATTTCGATTTTTTGATAGTTACATTTGGCGCTCTAGCTCCTGAAGTAATTTAATTGGAGCCATGGTAATTGGGATAACTATTCCCAATAATATATAGTTGTCCCATACGGAGACTCAGGGTGCCCCGACAAAGCATTCCCCTATACTCCCTATTAACATTTAAAAAAAAGACGTGCGTATAACTTTTCGCCGAATCACAGCAGGCGGGAAAAATTGTGGTAAACGTTAAGGCTGAGTCCCATTAGACCCTCCACCAAATATTACTTCGATCTGATTAAAACAAAGGGTACCTTCCATACAAAATGACCGGAAAATTGCCTACGAGCAAAACTTTAATTTTGGTTGACTTGTTCCCTTATTTCTTAATAAACTAGTGGCATTGAATTTGAATAATTTGTATGGGAGGTACCCTTTGTTTTAATCCGATCGAAGTAATATTTGGTGGAGGGTCTAATGGGACTCAGCCTTAACGTTTACCACAATTTTTCCCGCCTGCTGTGATTCGGCGAAATAGGGAGTATAGGGGAATGCTTTGGCGGGGCACCCTGAGTCTCCGTGTGGGACAGCTATATATTGCTGGGAATAGTTATCCCAATTACCATGGCTCCAATTAAATTACTTCAGGAGCTAGAGCGCCAAATGTAATTATCAAAAAATCTAAATTACACCGAATGTTTTTAGGTCTAGTATATAATCTGTCAAGAGAAGGTATATGATATGATATATCATTAGAAAGGAAATTTGGTATAGTTTAAATCGTCCTCAGAACATTTTGCTGTAAATATTACAGTTAACAAGATATTGGCGAAAAATCATAATTTCACCCCTTTGCCACCCCCTCCCCACCAAATGTGACGCGCAAAAAAGTCTAACTTTTTACTGCGTAATGCGGTCAGGCCATAGAACAATTTGGCATCAAAAGTCAGCTCTTTTTTTGGATGTTTGGGTCTAGAGCTAAAGTCACTATACTAAGGGGTGAAAATTATTTTTTTTGCATATACAGTAGAGCGTCGATTATCCGAACTAATGTCGACAAGGGTGGTTCGGATAAACGAAAGTTCGGTTAATCGAGCTTCCATAGAAAAATTAGAAAATAGCCCAAATGTGAAATTAAGCGACAAACTGAAAACGTGTATAATGACTAGAACTGAAGAAAAATACAAAATTCGAGGTAATTGAGCGATGGAGATGAGAGGTTGATTCCTTTTGACACTTTATTGTTCATTTTATTCGATGCCTTTCACAAGAAAAGAAACTGAGTGCCAGTTCGGTTAATAGAATGTTCGGATAATCGAGGTTCGGATAATCGACGCTCTACTGTATGTATATGCAAAAAAAATAATTTTCACCCCTGTGTCATCCCCTCTCCCCTTGATTCGACGCCCAAATTAGTTTTTTTTTACTGCGTATATTAAGCAGTGTATTCAACAATTTGGCATCAAAATTTCCGTCCTTAGGTGTTTCAACAACATTTGGCGTCAAGCATATGGCCCTTTTGGTTATTTGCTGTATGAAACCTTATATGTACTATGGTTACAATTTACAATTTCTTTGTGTAGTAGTCTCCCTAAAAGCAAATGCTTGTGATGGGATGATTCAATTATTATGATAATTATAATAGCAACATATCAGTTATAATATTATTATTTTTTTTTTACAAACGTGTATTTTATAATTATATTCGTACTCTTTTGATATTAGCTTAACAATACAGATCTAATGTAAATAGATACTCGTATATTTAATTACAAAAATAAAATATATTATAGAATTCTTCTAATCTTAAACTAAGGAGCCATTATTTTATTGTTAATTTAAACAGACTAGGCGAATTAATATTTCGAATCTCAGCAGGAAATGAATTAAAACTACTCGGACCTTGAAAGGATAAGTATCTTTGTGTATGTGTTTTATGGCAAAAAGGAATAGGAAGTCTTCTGACATTATAACGAGTGGTTCTGTCGTGGATTGGTGCGATTACATGGTGTTTGTAGGTGTAAAATATTGCCGACTTAAAATACAATTGTTTCAAACTTAACACATTTGCTATATTAAAAAGATTTGATGAAGGAAATAGTCTCGGTAGTGAAAATATATTTTTTTAAATGCTTCGATGTGTTACATTCAGGTTTTCAAGGTGGATATTGAATGTTCCTCCCCAGACAGCTATACAGTATTGTAGCGATGACTGTATCAATGCAAAATAAATGTTTCTCAATGGTTTGAGAGTTAGTAGTTTATTGAGCGTATTCCAAATTACGAAGGTTTGTCTATTTTTTTTATTTATATGCTCAGCATGAGTATTCCATCCGAGGTGTTTGTCTATTATTAATCCTAAATATGTTATTTCATTAACAAATTTAATGTCTTCGTGATTTTGATTAGTTTCAATAATGCTTGGTATGTTGGAATGAAGAAGTTGGATAGACTCAAAAGATGGTTGGGTTGCAGAAGTCAATGAAAATGCAATTGCCTTGGTTTTGTGGATGTTAAGTTTCAGGCGATGTTTGTATAGCCACTTCTTTATTTTTCTCATTGCATATTGCACTGTTCTTAGAGTTTGATTCCAAGAGGATGATGAACTGAGTAGTACTGTGTCGTCAGCGTAAGAAACGATGGTACATTTGTCGTGGGAAAAATTTGATAGGTCGTTTACATAGATGTTGTAAAGGATGGGAGATAACACGGTTCCTTGCGGAAGGCCTATATTGTTATTATATTTCCACTCACTATAGTACTCCTGGATTCTCACTCTAGGTAAGAATTTAGAAGTTTTAATGGTTTTCCATTTACTCCTACTTTTCTTAGTTTATTTAGTAAAATTTGGCAGTCAATAGTGTCAAACGCCTTAGATAAATCCATAAAAACGGCTATGGGTTTATTGTTTTTATCTAATTCATCATGTAAGTAATTTGCTACCCTAATTACAGCATCTTCTGTACTAAACCCCTGTTGGAAGCCATACTGATTGGTGGAGATTATATTATTTTCTGTGAGAAATTTAGTTAGTCGTTTCTTAATACATTTTTCAAAAATTTTGGCTAAGCAAGGTAGAATGGAGATCGGGCGGTAGTTAGTAATGTCGCTCTTTTTTCCATGTTTGAATACCGGAATTACGATCGCTTTCTTAAAAGCATTGGGAAAAACACATGTTTGCAAGCACTTATTCAATAATTTAGTTAGTGGGAGTTTAATTTCGTTTGGTTTGCGGGCAAGATCATCATTTTCAACATCATCATCATCATCATCATAATATCATAAATATAATGTGCTTCTTTTCCTGGACGAATTGTCTGGCTTGCCATGCAAATGCATCATAACAAAATTTGCGTTTAGAGAAGGTCTCTTACACTAAGTATTGTTCAAAGGTCCTTTTCCTTTTTGTTTTATCAATTAAGGAAAAACAGCAAAAGATGAACATTTATTTTCTAATAAAAACAAAATATTTAATTGTCTTTCTTATCTGATATCTACATAGTGTTCGTAGTGGTTTGCCAATAGATATGATAATGAGGTTAGTAGATACAGAAGTAAAAACAGTGCAGATAAAAGATTAATATAGAACGGTATCTTGTTAACATGTTTTTTTCATTATCAAAATCATATTATATTGCTATTTGGATCTAATCTCTTCGTAATTAGCCAGTATCTCGCTTAAAAGATGATCATCACTTGTTACTTTACTATCAAATTGCACCAGCGTTTGTCTACCTTTGCGGGCATTAAACTACATAATGTATGTATATTCGTAAGCAGACATCTTAATACGTACAGTTTTGAAATATGAGGCTGATAGTGAAAACTGAATCCATTAGAACGACAATATCATTAAAGTTAAGGAGAGAATTTGAAATATCTATCATGTGTTCACTTCAATGAAGAAGAAAAAGAAGGAAACGAAATATCTGAAAATAAAGGGGACAATTAGATTTTTTTCATAGCTAGCAGTGGCGTTGGAAATTTAGTGTTTGGGGCTGGTATGGTTTAATACTTTTTGGCTTTTTCATTGGTTGGAGTATTCAACCGCAATGCACTGGAATACACACTATTTAAAATTTTGTATTTAAACAAATTTACACCACGCAATGCTTTGCAATCCCATTTAAATGTACTTTTTCCAATAGTGTAAATTTTGATGCTGTTGGTATACAGTTATGCAACAGGAACGTTGCTGATTAATTAATTTTAAGCACCTAATAATTTTGAAATTTCGTATTCATTGCCCCCATTTTTCCGACGCCCCTACTACGAACTTACAGCATTGAGCTGCGCATGTGCATGATTTTGTTTGTTGTTTTTGTCATCGAAGTTACAAAATCAAGTTACCATAGAAAATATTTTGGTCCCGAAAAAAGTCGCATATCTAGTGTATTTAGCGGTTATTTGCATTTCCTTTTCACATTTTCTTATTCATTGGTTCACTTCAAAAAATAAAATAAATTTCCTAAACAAACCAAATGAAAAGTGGTTAGAATATCGAAATAAGCTATGTGTATTACATTACTGCGTACCGATCATATTTTTCCAATAACGAAGAAATTGTAATCCACATTAGAAAACATACAGATATTTTCTGATTATGACTTTTCGGATTACATACACTTGCCAGAAAAAGTCTCCGTACATAAATGTAAGGAAAACTGCATATTACGGAAGAACTGGGAAATGCTGAAAACCTTAGATGGAAATTTGTTATCTAAAATGTTTCTTTAGTATGTTAACTAATATTTCTACACATTATTTTACTGAAACTCAGCTGTAAACAAATTTTCTAGAACAAACACTAAAAAACTTCACAAAAACGAATTAGAAAAAGTCTCCGTACACCAGTGTTGCCAGGTTGGCTACGTGATTTTCCCCTAAATTCAACTTGATTTCCCCCTAAAATGATGGGTTTCCCCCTAAATTGAAAAAAGGACACACGGTCAATCCGAATCCATTTTTTGGGATTTTCGTTCTGTCAAAATCAAGAAAATGTATGTAGGTTAGCTCATCCTCTTATTGCTCCTAAAATAGTTTCAGAGAAAAAGGAGTTACTCAAATTTCTAAACGAACACATTATTCTTAATTTTCTATTTACATATTTATTAGCAATCTAAAAAAAAACGCGTACCAGTCCCATGATGTAAATGTCTACTATATCTCCCACCGATATCGGATCGAGGATACGAGGATCGAGGTACAGGACAAGTAAACAATTTTATTTGTTGGTCTAACCGGCAAATTTTAAATGTTAAACCGACTGTTGCTGTCACCAATTTTGATGAATTTGCTGATTTATGTTAGGAAACAAACCCCCAAATTCTTCTCAAGGTTCTTCAGGTTCCCCCAAAATTTCCCCTAACATTTTTATCACCCTAAAATTCCCCCTAAAGGGTTGAAAATACCCTAAATTTAGGGGATTTCCCCCTAAACTGGTAACACTGCCGTACACGACCATATTTTTTACAATTATTCAGTTTTTTTTCACAGAATTTTGAAGAGTTCACTAGCTTGAGGGATAACATTTTCAGAGCAGGACCATGCCTCGATTAAACATGAACTGGATCAATTTGGCCGAGCCCTGGCCTGTTATTTTGCCCCTTTTGAAGAGAATGGCGCTTTGAAGCATTCCCTTGTAAGTTATGATGTGCTGACGGTACCTGTGCGCCTTCAATTGCTGAAAATGTTCGGTGGGATTACGCTCTCGAAATTGGGATAGCGTATGGGACTTATGTTCTGTTTTAAAAAGCGATAGAAGCGTCACTATTAAAGCCAAGTGCAAGGGACCACTATTTTCTGTGAACCTTGAAGAAGCCTTGCAAAGCCCCCTCTGTTAAGCGCCGTGTCTCCTTTTGGTTTTCAGAATGCGTAAAGAGACGTATTGATCCATTGTTGACTCTGTAAGAATAAGTACGCCTACTCCCTGCGCCAACATTCACTCCCTGATCATCATGACCACCTTTGCCACGTTAGGCAGCTGGTACAAGATTTACTTTATCGATGGTATAGACCTCTGCACCCTGCATAGTAATGGTAAAATTACTTAATTTCGGCAAAGAATGGGTTTTGTATATTTTTACAATAAGGCAAGAAAATTTAAGTAGCAGAAAATCGGCTCTACCCCTATAAGAAAAATCAGGCATTAACTGCCTAAGGTGGCAAAGGTGGGCATGATGACTACGGGGTGTATATTGGCGGGGGCAGCAGGCGTACTCATTTTTACAGAGTCAACAATGGATTAATTCGTCTCTTTACGCATTCTGAAAACTAAAAGGAGACACTGCGTTTACCAGAGGGGGCTTTGCGAGGGTTCTTAGTTCACAAAAAATAATGATCTCTTGAACTTGCCTAATTGTGACGCTTCTATCGCTTTTTAAAACAGATCGTAAGTCGCATACGCTATATCAATTCTGAGAGCGAATTCCCACCGAACATTTTCAGAAATTTACGGCGCACAGGTACCGTCAGCACACCATAACCTACAAGGGAATGCTTCAAAGCGCCATTCTCTTCAAAAGGGGGCAAAATAACAGGCCAGGGGTCGGCCAAATTGATCCAGTCAATGTTTAATCAAAGCATGGAGGTCCTCCTACACAAATGTTATCCCTAAAGCTAGTGAACTCTTCGAAATCCTATGAAAAAACTGAATATTTGTAACAAATATGGTCGTGTACGGAGACTTTTTCTAATTCGTTTTTGTGAAGTTTTTTAGTTTTTGTTCTAGAAAATTTTGCTTACAACCGAGTTTCAGTAAAATAATGAGTAGAAATATTAGTTAACAAACTAAATAAACATTTTAGATAACAAATTTCAATCTAAGGTTTTCATTTCCTAGAGGTTCCGTAATATGCAGTTTTCCTTACATTGTGTACGGAGACTATTTCTGGCAAGTGTAAGTATAAAAAAATGTCAAATCTCAATTACTTAAAACATTCCATTACGACATTCAGAGTTTATTTGAAATTATAGCTTCGGTGATATTGATAAAGACTATTCGAATTGATGTGGTATCTATCGATTGCACTCTCAATCGGATGGATTGAAGTATGTAGATTACCAATTACACTCCACTCTTATAGTAAACTGTAATGTTGATTGTTCTATAGCGTACGATAGATTAGCATATATAAATTATTCCATCGCAATTAAATTACACTAGTGAGTGGTGAGTCTTTGGTACAGCTAATTCTCTAAATAGGCCATTATAACACTACATTTGTACGTATGAACACATTCTTGTCAAATTTGCATTATCTATCTTGCACACTTTTTTTTAGTTTGCAGAGTAGTATATGTAATGTATGTATGTGATATGCAAACAGTTGGGTGTAACTAATTTCTCGTTTGATGTTATACGCATAGGAGATAAACCCATTATCAGGCTTGGCCTCCTTTTGAATTGAATCTTGCCAGATCATTTGATGCCACAACAATGAATTGGTCGTATTTAATCGTGATGAGAAATGATAGCAGATACGGGAAGCTATGTGCAAGTTTATGCATTTTCAATAGTTCATATAGGAAATCAGAAAATATTCTTCAAAATATCTATGCTAGGGCGTTTTGATTACATAACTAAATGTAAATAAATGAGTAGTAGTAGTAGGTCCTTACGCTATTAAACTAAAACTGCAAATTATCTTCGGTCCTAAAGGTACGTTGTCCTCGACGCGGCCGCACGACAGCGACTCGCTCATTCCATATAAAAACTCGTTTCTCTCTCATTTTAAAAACGAGTTTTTATATGGAATGAGCGAGTCGCTGTCGTGCAGTCGTGTCGAGGAAAAAGTACCTTAAAGGTACGTGTTCGTAGAGACGACTCACGTGATGATCGCTCAGCGATCGTTGTTTTGCATTTAATTCCGGGCCATATTTGAATATTTTTTGAATGGTGGTACTTTCCTTGTGTTGACTATGACCTACCGGAACATGTCTGTATAAAAAATATCCGCTCAAAACCGGTGGTTTAACTTCGATCGCTGAGCGATGATCCCATGGGTCGTCTCTACGAACACAAACCTTAAAGGTACGTTGTCCTCGACACGACTGCATCGGCTCTAGCGACAGCGACTCGCTCATTTCATATGAAAACTCGTTTTTAGAATGAGAGAAAAATGAGTTTTTATATGAAATGAGCGAGTCGCTGTCGCTAGAGCCGATGCAGTCGTGTCGAGGAAAATGTACATTAAGACACGACTTTATGATTCACTTAAAAAACTTAATAAAAAACAAAAATATGATTTATATTTTTATTTTCAAGCAAATAATATACGATTAACCACAACTGTATCGTTGCCGGAAAGTACATTAATGCAACTCTGCATTTGACGTCGGCAAACATACATATTAATTTTTAAGTGTAAACGTTTTTCAACGCTAAAAGACATTCGCATCTTTTAATGAACGCGTCGAGTGTCCTTCAGAAAAGGCATCTTAAAAGAGTGCGCGACTTTCAAAGAGGCTATAGTTAACTCGAATAAAATGTATCCACATCAAATTTTATTAATTGGTACTCCACAAACGCAAAAGGAGGATGTTTTCAATAAAATTTCACAGATAAATTTAATTTATAGCGTTGAAAAACGTGAGCATGCACAAATCGCCGGCCGTTGTGAATATGAATGGGAATTTCTTTATCTGGGGATGTTTGTGATGAAAGCGTGAGTATGATTCAGCGTTTTCAAGATTATTTTTGTATAAATTATTGGCCAGAATTTTGGGAATATTTTTTTTTATTATTAACAACTGAACTTTATTTCGGGAACTATAGTAAAATCCTTCGTGCACGGACGTGTGCACGAATTTGATTAAAAAACAAACGAGGATAAAGAAAAACCCTACCCCTGTATTTCAGACAGAAGTCCAGGCTATACCTATAGGAACTTGCGCGGAACTATGGGTGCCAGCTGCGCAAACAAACGTTTATCAATTTTTTCTCTCACAGCCAAGGGGCCTTTGAAGCACTTGCACTACAGGTGACGTCAAAACTGCCTAGTAACGAACAATGATAAGCTGGCGACCCCTTGGGCGGTGCTCTTACCTGAATAGCAAAAAAGTAAATAAAAATACGGGAATAACTCACAGCTTCTGAGCATAGGGACAACTTGCCTGGACCGAGTCAATATTTATAGCAGGATGCTTCCACAAAAAACCGGCGAGGCTTCTCCAATTTATCAAAGCAAAATCCGAATCATTTGTGGTCTACTTACAGACGTTCGTACAATCAGACAAGACGCAAGTGTTTAATTCTGCAAAGACGCCGGGACATCAATCATATCTCCAATGCCTGGCCACGCCCCCAACAATATATCGTTTTATGATGGATTCCGCTGCAATCAGTATGCTTGTATACTCTTGGACAGCCATCGAACTTCAATATGATCAATAAATCAGCAAGAATGACAAAAAAAAATAACAAAAATTTCAGTGACCGTACTCCATTTAATTTTGCTAACAGCTGTTAAGACAATAATTTGTGGGATAGTCTATCATGCAAGTCCTGCCCACGCTGCTGGGTTCATCTCCTAGGTAAAAAGTTGTTGGTTTTATTTTATGAATTTTACCCAATCAAAATATTTACTGACGATTTCGACTCACCAAGCTGTAACGATAATTTGAAAACAAAAAAAAAAATATTTTAAATAGTCAAAAAGTAGAAAAAAAAATCTAAATATTGTTTAGTTTAGTATTGTTTTTGGGTTCTGAATTCTCGATTGCATAACGTTTCCCCTATTGTTGCAGTAGACGATCGTCTTAATTAGGATTTTATAGTTTGGCATTTCTATTTGGTACTTTGAAGCGCGCATGGAAAACTACCAGCCGTGGAGTGCCGGTAGAACTTGGGTAGAACCTTAGAGCAGGTATTAATAGAAGGACAGGAAATGTCACTTAAAAAGTGTGCCAAAAGCGTAAATTCATGGGAGAGAAAAATACAAAAACAACAATGGTGAAACAAAGCGATTTGACACAAGTAGAGTAATAGTAAATCTCAAGTCAAAAGACAAAGAGAATGAAGAAGAAGAAGAATTCATCCAAACGCACACGAATTTTTGACACAATTACTACTTTACTGTTAGATGCTTGCTCTCCCATGTATTAGATTCTCGGCACATTTTGAGCTGTGACTTTGTATGGAATTCGTGGCTTTCGCCCTCTCCTTCTATTAATACCTGCTCTAAGGGTAGAACTGTCTGGACCGATTTATTGAATTTACAGCAACCACCAAACCTACGCTACTGACGTCAAATGACGCAAAATATTTTATAAGGACATGTAAAGCTTAGGCGGGGGCGGGGCTTGCCCAACCAAGCGCAAAAGGTCGTAATCTCTTGAAATGCTTACCAAGAGTGATAAACTCTATTTTAGCGTTCCTATCCGGGAGAAATGTTTGTTGAAAGTCTCTGTAGATACCATTATGACCGACTTAGTACGCGATGTTATCGGGGTTTGACTGACAAAACCTATCACGCAGGAGCTGTCATATTGCTACGTCAACATTCCCAATGCGACATGAAGCAATGACGTTAAGTAACTTTTAACTGATGAGTATAATGTGGGATTTCTTTAAGAATCATGAACGAGTGTGAATCTGAGGAATATGCGATGTTAGTTTTATTCATCCTGTCATTCATCATGCAGGTACACCTTAGACACTTCTGCCATATCTTACTCAAGTTTATGCGCGAAGCGAATTTTAAACCATTTGCACTATGTGCTCGTGGTGAATTTTTGCTAGGTTAAAGACATTACTAGAGCATTTGAGCAAATTACTCCTAACTGTTTGATTGCAAACAAGGGTGCCATTTAGCCGGAACGATTGCTTTTGTATGTCAAACCATAGATCACATAGCGGATTAAGTTGCACATACCGGTATTTCTAAGGGCAGCCCTTCGCCAGGATCATAGCTGTAAAGCTACGAAATTTTCAGTTGATCAAATACACGATTCTGACAGAAACAATAGCATAGTACAGTTGGTACAGTTACACGTTTAAGTTACATAAACAACAACACGACAAGACTAAGCTGAAGTAAAACAATGAAAAATGACAACCATTCATTTTATGGCTTGGGTTATAAAAAGCATGTTTTTGCACGCCCTTAAAGTCAAGATCATCTCTATCATCTTAGTTATCGTCAACAAGGAACTGGGTAATCTAACGATACCGATTACAGCTATTTGTGCGAATGATAACTGCATAACTGCCATCAAATCTAACAATTTCAGGTGGGCCCTAGAGAGTTATCACCAGTTATTTTTTTTTGCAGTTCCGGTATCAAGAATTATTATGGATACGTACGTATACGAGAACCGTTTTTGTTCATAAATAGGGTGACCAGATAATCACGGTAAAAAAGGGGACACCATAAACTTCGAGTGTCAGTATGCAGTGCTGCGCGGTTTCGTTATCCTGCTTATTTGCAACAAAAACAAAGTGAATGGTATAAAAAAAAAAAAACAAAATACATGATGAAATTTCTTTAAAATTAAATCTAAATGCATCGAATTTTTCTTCAGTCCTACACGTATTCAATGTCCAATTCTGATATTTCTAAATGCATTCAAATTTACGTTTTAAAATTTCGGTAGAAAAGTAGAAAAGTGAATTTGGGTAATTTGTCAAGGTCCGAAAATTCTCGGGCCTCCAAAACTTCTTATAGCAAGGAAAAATTAATGTATGTTATGTTCAAACACTTGAACACATGCGGTTTTTTTGGGACCTCAACGTCTAACAGCTTATACTTTCCAATAGATATTATGTATACAGAATTTTTGGAAAACTCTACAAATAGATTTGAGAGTAAATAGAACAAAAAATAGGAAAAGGATTAAGGCGCGTTCGGACGGCATCCAGCTTGTTTGATCCAACTTTTTCCACCAACTTTTCACAAGTTGGAAGGCTGTTCACACGTACGATATTTAACTTCAACAAATCCTATCAAACTTGTTGGCCGTGTGGACAGAAGTTGGAAATATAATTTGGTGTTTCGTTCATTCCTCTTGATTTGTAAAGCATTGAAATTGAAGCTAACATTTCCGACTAAGTATATATGAGAAGTACATATTTTATGATGAGATTACCAATGCCATCCATGTAATCCTTGCAATATACAAAACAAATGAAAAAACCCGTTCAGTTAATTAACTCTTCATTATTAAAAAGTTTATGTTGATATTTCGATCGGACTATAGTCAATGTAAGAAGAGTGAAGCTTTTTGAACTCACACAAGTTGTCCAACTTCTGTTCGCACGGTGAATTTGTTTGAATGGTCGTTCAACTTCAAACTTATTGTCCAACTTCTGTTCGCACGGTGGATTTGTTGTCCAACTTGTTTGAATGCTCAAAAGTTGGACAACAAATCCATCGTGCGAACGGCGCTTTAGTATGACATTGACAACGTTCTGGTTATCGCTGTGAACTTTTAATAATTTTTTTCAAAATCTCAAGAGTTATAAAAGCTCAATGTCGTTGTGATTGCAGCATCACTTCACACAAAATATTATCCGAATGACTTGATTCACGGGATGATTTTCGACCGGAAAGAGTTCGTTGTTTAAAATTTGCAGGGGAAAAAAAAAGAAGGAGGACAGGTCGGTTTTTAGACCATCATTATCTCTGATTGCCTTAAGCTCTTTAGAGGCATATAGCTAGTCGACGTTCCATAGCGTACTTCAAACAGTGGCGAGGCTTTAATGGGCAATTTCTTATTCCACACATGTCTATACATATTTGCAAAGGGAGAGTTTATCACGCCGCAAATTACGATAGCGCCTCACGCTTTTCATTTATTGTAAACTTAATTGTACATGGTTAGGTAGAAATTATTTTTATACCCTTCGCTCATAGAGTGAAAGGATATATTAACTTTGTCATGAAGTTTGTAACGCATTGAAGGAAGCATCTCCGACCATATAAAGAGTATATATGATCAGCATGACGAGATGAGTCGATTGGACGATGTCCGTCTGTCCGTCTGCGCGTTTTTCTCGGCCACCATAAAAGCTACGGAGCTAAAATTTTGCACACGTGCTTATTATTGTTGCAGGCTGTTTGTATGTGAATCTCCGAAATTGGATCACTGGGTCATGGGGCTGCCATACAAACCTAGCCTAGCCCCCCTCCCCTTTAAGCTCTTCTAGGAAAAACTTTTTTATGTGTGCAATTGCAATTTCAACCAAATTTGTTTCTATTGATGACACAAAACATATGCAAGAACAAGTCAAATTGGACCATGGAGTCATAGGGGTGCCATATAAATCCAACCCCAAATTAGGTTCTTCTATGAAAAACTTTTTTATTTGGGCACCAATTTCAACCAAATTTCACACAAATGTGTTTCTATTGATGACACAAAACATATGTAAGAATGGATCAAATCGGACCATGGGGTCATGGAGCTGCCATACAAATCGAACCCCCCATTAAATACAAGTCGCCCGTAAAAACTTTGAGCCCGAGGAGAGCGAAATTTCGACCGCGCCCGAAATGAGCCTCGGTCTCGTTTATTGAAACTGAAACTGAAATATTTTATCCTTCGAAGGGAAACCAAATTCGTCACAGGGGGACACTGAGTTAAAAAGCAGGACATGTCGTCTGGCCACCTTATTATGTATAACAAAAATCCACATATCACTATAGACATACGAGGACAAAAAAAATAACAACAAAACAATTGGAAATGCATTACAACCTATCGACCCAATAATTCACGAAACCTATTAGATGAATGAACTAGTTTAAGTCCCATATACAATTTCGAAACTATGGAAACAAGGTTAAGTGACCGCTTTCCGGCAAACGTATAAATATAAAGTCATAGGCTCAGTCGTGTAAGTACAAAAAATACGTTTCCTCTTGATCACTTTCAATTTCATCTTTTGAAACGTATCGATATTTGTTTTATGTTCGTTTAGTGCACTTTTTATAAGCCGTCGTCTGCCCATTTGATCAATTGTCAAATAAACTATCAGACTAGTCGGCGCCGCAGCCGTTTTAAATGCGATTGGATACAATTAAAACTCAAGTATGATGTAAGTGCTTTTGTTAACATAGATGTTGCAGGTTGCAGTGGTCTTAATAAGAACGAGAATGTTTGCAACGCACAAGTTGGTTAGTGGGTCATATATGTAATATTATTTCTTATATTACTCGGTATCTGAATTCACATTCAATGCCATTGTTTTATCTCTATCAAAGTCAATATTTGCGCTTATTAGATACTTAGTAAATATACTCAATTATTGATTATACAAAACAGTAGTGTTTGTATACAATATGAGTTACGTTGCTTATAAATAAACTTAAAATCAAATTGAATCTTAATTGTTTGTCTACAGAGGATAATGCGCTTTTATTTCAATGTTTGCTGTTAATATAGCATGTGAATTTAACTATAGTGGTTCTGCATAAATTTATCCATAATATTCTATTCTGGACCAATGAACTGCGCTTGTTGCCAACGAAACGACTAATCCTCCTTGAAATTTAATTCAATTTGACGTTGGTCATTCTTAAAATAAAAATTATTCATATTTCCTATACATACTCGTATCTAATTAAATTAAAAGTACATGACACATTGTGGATAAATTTATAAATATTTTCCTTTATATTTTTCAGATTTGGCAAAATGGGGAAATATACGGGAAAGAAGTGTCGATTGCTGTCGATGATGTGGCTGACGATATTTTTCTTCTTTGTTGAGATTATAGTTGGATATGTTACAAATTCGATGGCACTTGTAGCCGATAGTTTTCATATGTTAGGAGATGTAGCTGCATTAATTATATCATTTTTATCAATTAAGGTAAAGTATGAATACAATTTGTAAACACAATTATGGTATGAACTTGGTTTTGGTGAAGATCTCTAAATGTCTGCAAAACCATTCATTCCATCATCATTAGTTAATGCGTTCTAATTAAGCATATTTTTGACTTACTTATGATTTTTGTTTACAGATGTCACCAAAGAAATGGTCGAAAAACACATTTGGCTGGGCCCGAGCCGAAGTTCTGGGAGCACTGGTTAATGCTGTATTTTTAGTAGCTTTATGTTTTAGTATAACTATAGAGGCTTGTAAGAGGTAAAGTTTTATAATCAGCTCCCAAACATAATGCTTCAAGCAGCTCACTTTTTTTGTGTTATAGATTTATCGAAGAAGAAACTATTCACGAACCTAAACTACTTCTCATTGTGGGTGTCATTGGCCTTCTAGTCAATGTTGTGGGCCTTCTCCTGCTTTATGGTAATTTCTAAATTTTGTAGTTAATTTGTCAAATTTATTATGAAACTCCAATATTAGAGCACGGAGGACACTATGGACATTCGCATGGAATGAGAAAACTTTCGCAGTTACCAAACACCGATGATAATGAAAACAACTCATTTATGTATAGAAATGAGGAGGTAAGTTTATTGTTTCAGAAAAAAAAATATTTATTAACATTTTCTATTTTGTATGTCCACACAGCCACCACCACCACCAATTAAAAAGGCGCATGGACACAGCCACGATCCCTCCCAAATGAATATGCGAGGAGCTTTCTTACACGTGATGAGTGATGCGCTAGGCAGTGTGATAGTAATAATAAGTGCAATGGTAAATCAAATCGTGACATATAAAAAATCCATCAATGACATAAATATTTTATTTTTATTTTTTTTCCAGATTGTTTGGAAGACTGAATGGAAATATAGATTTTATATGGATCCGGCTTTGTCAATAGTTCTTGTTATTTTAATCCTGCATTCAGTTTGGCCTCTATTGCGAGAGTCGGCTCTGATTTTATTACAAACAGTTCCCACTCATATTCAGGTAAACAATTTTCTATAGATTATGGTGGTGTGATGCTTATCGGTATTTTCTTTTTTTTATATTAATTTATAGGTCGATGCAATTCAACGCAGACTATTAGAAAAGGTTGATGGAGTTTTAGCAGTTCATGAATTTCACGTTTGGCAATTGGCAGGAGATAGGATTATCGCTTCGGCACATATAAGGTATGTAAAAACAACAAATCAATTTCTAAAAATAAGAGTATACAAACGTTCAAGTTCCCCAAAATTGCATGGATACGTGCTTCTTTTATTTTAAGATAATTGCTCTTGTAATAACTTTTCTATACAAGCCAAACTATTTATCATTTCTACTAGATGCCGAAACCTATCAGAATATATGAAAATCGCGGAAAAGGTGAAGGAATTCTTCCACAACGAGGGCATACATTCAACAACAATTCAACCGGAATTTGTTGAATTGGAAGCAATAAACTTATCCGACGGTGTATCAAGTTTGAATGTTAGCGGTTCACAAGATGGTTGTGCACTAGATTGTCCGACAACGGACGAGGGTTGTTCAAAAGCAACATGCTGTCAAAATAATAACAATAAGGTAATTAGAGTGTTTGATGTTTGCTTGCTAACGTTGTGTGAAATGTTTGTCTTTTTTTGAAACTAATACGTTTTTAGAACCAAACGCAATCGCCATCTTCATCTCCATACCTACGACAAAGGAATCCAAATAGTCGCAATAGCGATGACGTCGAGTCAGGTAAATAGAATAAACAATCATTTATCATAGTTATGCTTCTATTAGATATATAGATAATATATAGATAGTGGAACCTACTAGCAAAAGTTAATGTTAAGTGGACATAATTAGAGTTATGTCCCTTTTCAGTATAGAAAGCCTTAAAAGAATCACCAATGTTTCTGCTTTTCTAACCATTTTTGAGCAGCATAGCAGGGCGTTGGCTTAGCATATTCGTCAATTTCTAATGAATTGTTAGGTTTCGGGCCAAAAATGAATGAAATCGTTCGAAGACCAGTCAAGGTAGGTCAGAGAACGGACACGTCTCCAATTCTGGCTGTCTATCCAATCCCACCTACGTCAGTGACGAGGGATGTTGGTGTTGCATTATAGAAAACGTTTCCCGCAAACGGCAAATCATTTTATGACAAAAATTGTACCGGAGTAAACGGCAGGCAGCGGCAGGCGACCAATCCTTGAAAATTCGATGCAGGAAGGTGATGCTTGGCTGTGTATATGTCTGCACTCGAATTATGTGTTTGTTTTTCGTCCTATTGGGAGCATTACATCTGGGCGTGGCTGTTCCCAATTTTACTAATAGACGGTAGTGTTGAAACATATCCAGGTCCAGATGTATGAATTTGTACTGTTTGTAACCGACGAATTGGTTTAAATGGCAGGGCAGTGATGTGTAAATGCTGTCAGGAGTGGGTTCTTTTCAGATGCTCAGGTTTTGAGCAGGATGGGGCAGCACGATGTAATTTAGATACACCGGACAGCCTCTGAGAATACCAGACTCTTCTTCACCACCTTTGTCCCCGTGCCTCTTCAATTATGTGATCAGGAATGCTAAACCATATACAGTAGAGCCCCGATAATCCGAATTGATTGGGACCGGACCACATCCGGATTATCGAATTATTTGGATTTTCGAAATGCACCTATTAACACTACGGTAGACGATAGTAATGCTGAAATTGCTCAAAATTCAATTATTTTAAACCCACATAATTAATTTTATGGTGGAAATAGCAGTTTCCTTAAATCTAGGGTGCACTATGATAAAAACAACACTTCATAAAATTCTCAGATTTTTCAAAATCAAAGGAAATGTTGGCCTTAATCCGAATCCGAATTATCGAATATCCGGATTTTCGAGGTTCTACTGTATTGCAATTCAAATGCAATGGTAGTCGCCGAGATTTTATTTGCTGCCACCTAATAGACGGTACTCTATTCGAACTCCTTTCTCAGCGTCCATGGCGATTATGTTATATTGCAGAGGGATAGAGAAGCCGCGCGTGTAACACTTAATTCGGTCCCTTTATTGGTTTAAAAATGCATATACTTGAATGATAAAATGATTTAATACCATATTTAAGGTACAGTCAAACCTCGATTACTCGCTACATCGTGGGAAAGGATAACCTTGATAGTTCGTAACATTTTCTTAGTCCCTTTAAAAAATATCGATTACTTGTAGTAAGTACATGTGTTATGGTCCCTTCGTATTTTTTTCCTGTACAAAAAAAAATACCAACGAGACCGAGTTCTAATCGTGCGAATAGCACGATGAGTGTATACCCTATACCCATGTACAAACCTAGAATGCGCGTAAAACCGAAAATATTCAATTTAGTCTTTTTTAAGGGGGGAGGGGTAGATGGGCTGAATCTCGCACATCTTTAATATCTTATAACGGCATCCAGCAGCTATCATTTGCGATAAATTTCAAGTTTTTCGGGACATTCTATCAAAAGATATGGCGGAATATTGCTTTGTAGGGGATGTAGGGGTAGGGAAGGCAGACCTTCTTCACTTTCCACTAACTTCAAGCATAAGTCACAATTAGGCATTGATGAAAATTTCAGGTCCCTAGCGACATTCTGTCGAAAAATATGGCCGAATTACACTATCACGGAGGGGTCATTTGTATGGGAGGTAGGGGAACCCTTGGTCCGATTTGGCCCATTTTCAATACCATCCAAGCTTTTATGAAAGCAATCATCTGACCGAAATTTCAAAACGCTAGCTCCATTATTTCGGGAGTTATCGTGCGAACTGACAGACACACGGACGGACAGACAGACAGACAGACAGACAGACAGACAGACGGACATGGCTTATTCGAATCAGGGACCGACCCTGATCATTTATATATATACTTTGCCATACCTCAGGTGGCTCCTTTGAGGTGTTACATAAATCGTCGTAACAAAAACAATATACCCTATACCATCTTATGGGTATAGGGTATAAAAAGCCCCTATTAGGCATAATTTTTCAATGAATACATCTCTCTCTCTCTAGTTCCTGTCAACCCCTTGTGGGGCATAGGGCATTAACTACGCCTACTCTCCACCTCGTTCTGTTTTGCGCCAACGGCGCTAGCTGTGACCATGTAAGATTTAGCGTTTTCGCCTCGCAGCATTGATTTTCAGCCCCGCATTACGACTTGCGCAATTTAGAGCTTCTGTCATTTGAGCGACATCATCCGTATTAGTTGATAGAAGACAAATGTCGTCAGCGTAGTCAAGATGTTGAAGGTGATCAAACAATTTCCATCTGATACCTTTGTTACGATGTAATTGAAGTGCGGAGCCGAGTACATCACTAATGACAATAAGGAAGAGAATAGGTGACAAAATGCAGCCTTGTCTCACTCCACTGTGCACCTCAAAAGGATCTGAAAGCTTGCCCTTATGCAAGACGTGACATTGGGCTCCATTGTAGGATTCCTTAATGATGGAGATTATCTTATCTGGAATATTTCGTCTTCGTAAGGCATCCCAGATGTACTGACGATCAACACTATCGAAGGCTTTTTCAAAGTCGATGAACATGAAATGTAATGGGGATCTCCACTCCGCGGATTGCTCGATGATAATACTCTCTCTTGATTACCGTAACTCCTAGTGGAGCATGGTGCGTTGATGACTACCGAGTGTAGTCATCAACGTTACAAAGACAACTGAATTCGGAGTGTGATACGGTTGTCAGCCATACCACTTCCTAGTCGCATTGTTAGTTTATTATTCTACGATAAGAATATTTCTTATCATCTTTTTCTGAATAATAAACTTGCGACGAGGCGTGCCGAGTTTGGAAACTCGTTTCTCTATGAGTGTCTATTTCACAGAGTGGCGACCGAACCATCACGGCCACAGAGCACGATGATAATACGGAGGGTGTTAATGTGGTCGCTACAGGAGAACCCTTCGCGAAAGCCAGCCTGTTCATCGTTCAATGTGCTATCGACTTTTTCCTTGATTCGTCCTAAAACAATCTTAGCCATCAACTTGGAAATTGCAGGAAGTAGACAGATCCTACGCCAATTATTCCAATTCTTCAGGTCACCTTTCTTCGGAATTTTAATAATTAGGCCCTTTTTCCACTCACTGGGAAGAGTTTCAGTTTCCCAACACTCTCGGAATAAGGGAAGAAGAATATCCGCTGTAGCGTTAATATGCGCTTTTAAAAATTCTGTCGGAATTCCATCAATCCCCGGGGCTTTACCGGCGTCCATTGATTTGATAGCGTCTGTTAGTTCCTTTTTGGATGGTGGACCGGAACTAATGCCGTCTATTTGAGGGACGTCTTCTGCTGGCAACGAAGATACACTTGCAGGCCCGAAAGTGTTATTCAGGACCTCTAGAAAGTGTTCTCTCCATCTTTGTAGCTGTTGTTCTTCGGTAACGAGCAGAACACCTTCCTTATCTTTCACAGGATGTTCCGTTAATAAAGATCTGCCAGTTAATGGCTTAATAAGTTTGAAGAGTGTTCCACTGTCACCGCGGAGAGCCGCATCCTCTGCCTCCTTCGCAAGTGCGTTGATATTGTTACGTTTATCACGTCTTACACTCCTCTCAACGCCTTTTTGGAGCGAACGGTATTCAGCTCTGTATCGTTCTTTAGCTGAGTCGTCAGCAGCTGAGTTAATCTGCTCCTTAACTCTCTTGCGTGCTGAGATAAGAGACCAAGTAGAGTCGCTAATAAATGGTCTCCTACCGCGATCCAATCGTCCTAAAATTTCTTCGCCACATGAAATAAATGAATCCTTAGCGACTTTCCATCTATCTTCAATTGTCGGATTCGCATTTGGTGGTGGTGCATTAGCTTTTTCGTGCAAAGCGGTTGGGAACGCACGCTTGGTTGATGGAATTTTGAGCTTCTGTACATTATACCTAGGGCAAATATTTGCACGGTTAGGACGCTGGATTGCTGCCGTTCGTAAGCGCATTTTTGCGATGACAAGATGGTGGTCACTGCCAATATCAGCACCACGTTTCGCCCTAACGTCCAGGACACAGTTTCTCCACGTTTTGGAAACAGCAATATGGTCTATCTGGTTCTCAGTTCTGCCATTTGGAGAAGTCTGGGTTGATAAGTGGCAATCTTTGTGTTTAAACAGAGTCCCACCAATGACGAGCTGACGAGAGTTACAAAACTCTATAAACATCTCGCCATTCTGGTTTCTGTCGCTTAACCCATGATTTCCCATAAGATATTCCAATCCTTGGTTATCTGACCCGACTTTAGCGTTGAGATCCCCCATTATGATTTTAATGTCACCTCTGGGAGCCCTATCAAAGGTGTCGCCAAGTCGTTGGTAGAAGACGTCTTTATCAGCTTGATCAGCTGGTTCGGTTGGTGCGTAACACTGAATTATCGTGATATTTCGTACTCTGGATTTGAATCGGGCGGTGATAATACGGTCGGAAACTGGTTTCCAATCGATAAGGGATCGACGTGCATCCCTTGTCAAGAGGATTCCGACGCCTGCCTGCCGAGGAGCATTTTGGTCATCATTTCCAGAGTACAATAAAACAGTATGAGAGCTTGGTGATAAAGTCGCTCCTGAGCCATCTTGTTTCGCTCAGTCCTAATATAGCGATGTTATACGCGGTCATTTCCCGTTCGACTTCAGTGAGTCTCATGTTGTTGCACTCGCCCCACATCGTTCGAACGTTCCAAAACCCAATCGTGGTCCGTTGTTTATAGCCAAAAGTCGTTGCCGATGAATCAGTCCGAGGTATCCGAGGCTCGTTAAATGTTTCGAGTGTAAAGAAAATTTCAAGTACGCGGGTTACAAGCCTACGTACCCTATCCCTCAAGTCGCCTTTTACGACAAGCCGGGAACGCTGTGGCATAATTCTAACCCCAAAAACCACAGGGGTCAATTTTTTGTTAAGTTTCGTACATATCTGAACCCTTGAGCACACAAAACAGAGTCGCTGCGCGCACAATGAATACATAAAAAAGAAATTTTAGAAAATACGGTATTAGAAAAACCAAGCGGGCCGACCATGGAGAAAGACGCTTGTGTGAATTGGAGTTTTACTAATTTTAGACAAATCAACCTGATCAGATATCGAGAGAATTCGAGGGGAATCTATTTTTTTTTCATAATAAATTAAAGACTGGCTTAGCACCCTTCATCTTTGTTTTTGTTGTAGCGATTCAAAATTGTTTTTTGCTTGAACTAAATGGGGCTTTGACAGCGCTTGGCTAGGATTTAAAATATCGTAGAACCGGCTGCCGACGTAGCGATTTTTATAAAGACAAATCGCAGAGTTCAGTGATAGTGGCATCGCCTTTACGCACTGAGCATCGTGTAGCTTAGTGGACAATTTTGATTGTTTTCTTCGTCGATTTTCACCTAATATAGATTAAATTATTAAGTAATGTTTTTTACTGTACATAGAGCTGCAAACTCTCCAGCAAGCAAATCCAAAGATTCGTTAACGATTTTGTGACAATTTTGGCAAGTTTACTGCATATAGTAGTAAATACCGGTTAAGAAATGAAAATGTAAATACACACACATGAAAAAAGCTACCCATAGGCTTTTTCTGAGATCACATTTCGACGTCCGTACTAAACAGACCTAATATGGATTTCCGCCGCCCAAATTCGGTGTACATGGTTGAAGGCACACAAAAATAGGATGCGGAGTGGCTTGTTGCCTCAACGTCCTCACATTCTGAGGCAATGTGATATGCAACACAAGTGATTTCGGCAATCAATCAGACCGAAAGTAAGGCTGAATCATTTTTTTTATATGTGAGCCATAACGAGATCTAATCTTTTCCATAACGTATTTGTTAGAATTTTTTTTCTCCTCGCAAGCCTTAAAGATCTCTTATTTATCATCATTTTGCTAACTGGGGATCATACTCCGCTGAGAATTTGTTGCTGGGTATGAGAAGTCGACCTTTTTGCTACTGGACTTTCAGGATCGCATTAATCGTCACTGGCAGGTTGCACGGCACGATTTTCGCGGACATTACCTGGTCTGAGATCCTAAGATCTATTCTTTTATGAGTCAGATGTGACATATAATAAAAAAACGAAAAACCTCGACATTTTGTATTTTATTTGTTCCCCCAATAACTAGGACAATCTCGATTAGTGGAAAACCTCCAAAACTCGTAAAAAAGGCACGCACGCCCCACTACGAGCTAACGAGGTATTACATCGCTACTTTTGCCCATCTTTCTATTCTGATAAATTCCGTCGCGGAAGAAGTGTTCACATTTTGAAGCCAAGAATGAATCGACTCATTTTTTGATACCATGTTTCGAAGTGAAGCGTATTCCAGTCAACTCGTTCTACATCGATTGAAAGAAATGGTAGCCGCAGGGAGCAATGTCTCGGGCTATTAAACGGAACTTCCCAATCGCTATTTTCAAAAAAGTTTCACTGGAACCAGCAACATGAGGCCGATTGTCGTCATCGTGAACTACATATTATGGACTTGTGTCTAATCGCATATCCTAGACATTTTTCGGCTATAGCACGCCTTAAAGGATTACTTGTTGCCTCCCGTGATTGTTTGACCAGGATTTGGGAGCTCATAAGGGATCACCAAATTCCAAATACAGAGCATTATCTTGGCAAAAACACGGTGAAAATCAGGGATCGAAATATTTAATATAGTTGTACCATATTCATCTAGTTGCCCGTCCGGCATTTCGACATTGGTCCTCTCTTTCAAAATTGTTCTTGATGACTTCCATGTTTATCACGAACTCTGGCATTCTGACCTTCACAACGACGACAGTGGTATAGTTATCGGCAATTTCCACGTATCCCAGAGTTTCCATCAAATTCCCCTACAAGTGCCGTTAGGTCGTCGTGCTCTGTGGCCGTGATCGTTCGGTCGCCACTCTGTGAAATAGACACTCATAGAGAAACGAGATTCCAAACTCGGCACGACTCGTCGCAAGTTTATTATTCAGAAGAAGATGATAAGAAATATTCTTATCGTAGAATAATAAACTAACAAGTGGTATGGCTGACAACCGTATCACACTCCGAACGGTATTCATCAACGCACCATGCTCCACTAGGAGTTACGTTAATCGAGAGAGAGAGAGTGCCGTTAGGTTAGAAATCATCTGAAAAAAGTCTGGACCCTCGGTGCATTTCGATGGTCATGCTTAAATATTTCCAATCTTCCAGCAATTGAGTCTGTCGACCCATACGATACTGTCTCCAGTTTCAATGACACTAGAGACGCTTATTCACCACTCTTGTAGCTCATGCTATAATAGTATCCCCCAGCTTGGTTTAGATAAATGCAACTACGCCTTTGATCAGCGTCATTCGTGCCATAGAACCATCTTAGTGCCAATTGGCATATCAAATGTGTTGAAAAAGGTCAATCACTCGATGCTCTTTGCCAAATTGCACAAGAGATTCGTTGGATGGCCAACTATCTAGGTGGTATTTCTAGGTAGGCCAAATCCTTCACTAAGTTTCGAATCAAACGTTCAAAGCGTGGGTAAATCAAATAGGTGTTCCTCAATGGTACTCTCTCCCATCCCTGATTATGAAGCGTCACCATCTAAATCTCCTTTGACATTTCTTGCCATCTGTTCGGGGATTGTCGGTGGACGTCTGATGTATGCATTGTATGCATACAATTCTGTTCCTAATGTAGCTAATCCTGCAATTAACCTAGAGAATATGATGACAGTATAGACTCATCGTGCATCTGCGGTATGCGAAAAGATGCGCACTAGGGACAAAATTCGTAAAGCACTGGCCGGCAGTGCCTGAGGCAACGATAAAGAAGCTGCTGATTATACAGCTCCACTTTGGTCCCAAGGTTTTTTTTGTGAAATTCAAGTATGTCGGAATGCTGCCCCACGCACAACTACAGCGTTTCACCTGATGTCTGCCCAGGATAACCTACATCAGGAGACACAATTGATGCCAATACGTGACCACAATCGTCTACTTTTAACACAGTATATTGTCGGTTGCTATCGAGAGTAGCATCCGGAACATCGTCTCATGATGGATCAAATTTCTCCACCACTACAAGTCAGCCGTGGTCTCCGAGATCTTGAGAGAGAGGTTAACCCTTGGGATATAATAATGGCCAGACCTTTTTCATTTTTAAATTGCTGTAAAATGAAAACGGTTTTAACCGCTACCACAATGTTTCGTGACTTTTCTTAAAAACTTGTTAGCTTTTGATAAACGCAAAAATAGTTGGAACAAATATCCTGTCACAGTAGCTATAAGGAAAGGACTTTTTGATACATACATCTCATGGATCTAACGGGTCTGGCCAGACCGCTAGAAACTTAAACGGAAATCTGTGCATTTTATACAAATGTAAATGGAATCCTTTCGACCAGGAAACATATCGGGCCACCATCTCAGCGATTCACACAGTTGAAGTGTTTATTGGGAGTTTGAAAATAGAGTCCTCTCAGCGCCTCCACAACCTGCTTTGCATTTTGCTTTTTGGATTATTTGTTTCAACGTCCACACTGATCTTACAGCAGCAGTTAGGTTTTTGTCCCTGAAGTGGAGACCACCGACGATAAAGAGCCATAATCAAATCCATCAATGTAAAAAAAGTATGTACAAACAAATTAATTTAAAAACAAGTGGTGCTTAAGGTCCATCCAGACTGATCGCCAAATGGTTGCACGTGGCACCAACTGGCAGTTGTCATTGCATCCAAACTGATCGCCAACCGCTTGTCAAATTCAAAGTGACAATTTTGCAACTTTTGTTCGTTCTTTTGTGTGAATTTGAATAATTCTTGAATGGCCGTGTAATAATTCAAACGCGTAGAGTCCGATTTTGATAATTAAATTTAAAACTCAGCAAAATGAAATTTTGGTTATGTAATTTTCTGTCTCCATTTGGTTGCTAGTGTAGATGCTAAGTAGCAACCAAATGGCTGTCCGTGATGCCAGTTTTTGGACGCGCAACCATTTGGCGATCAGTCTGGATGGACCTTTACTGAGTGCCTCTATCATAGATGGCGAAACATTTGACCGTTATCGTGCTTTCGTGTGTTTTTTTTAACAAAAAGTTGATATTGAAATTGGAACGGACGAATTTCATAAAGGCCTCAATCATAAGTATAGGACATGTGCTCAAGAAGACCCAATGAAACTCTTTCGTCTAAATATCAATGCGCAGCTGTATTTTTTTTTATATGGAGTTTGACAGAACGAAGAATCAAAAAAATGGATTCGGATTGACCGTGTGTGTGCGGAATTAGAAAGCCAACACGTTAAGGCAACATTGCAGATTCGACAGTTCGAAGTAGCGTTATGACATTTTTGTATGAAATTTCAATGAAAAATCAATTTAAAAATTTCCCTAAATTTGAAATATAAATGTATATTGACTGCAACGTTCTTATTTGAAATTGCAAAAATGTCAGACCTGAAGTCGATGGCTCAGAATGGAACGAGGTGGAAAGTAGGCGTAGTTTATGCCGTATGCCCCACAACAGGAACCTGAGAGAGAGATGTAAAATAATTTTATGTAATTCCAGAAACTAACTAGCGAAGTACTGCATTTAGAAACTTAAAATGGTTAGTGATATTTGCCTAAACTTTACATCTGTGATGCTTGCAAAGTCATGTGCTCATTAAGTTCTTCCTTAAAAAGAAGCTTATTGGAAAATGGAGTGCTGATTTCGTCTTCCTATTGAAAATTCCTCTTCTTTTCATCAGAATTAAGGATATTCTTGCATTTTCCCTAATTCTTGCCAAAGATAAGGGCTACCTGATTTTAAAGTGGTTTGATCTCCTATCCATTCTCATAAGGAGAACTTTTGTGTTTCTAATATTTTCCGCTACATGTTCGCTAGTGGCGATAAAAAGAAATAAAAAATCGTCTTTCTCTGTCCATCCCAGGCGTGCGTTGTCCACAATTTTGATGTTTTGTGCGCGGTTTTGCAACGCCCGATTGTCGCCTAATATTTTTATTCAGTCTGTTGAGTCATAGGAGATCACGTCCACTAAGTAAATATTGAACCTCCGGGGAAACCATAAGAAATTATAAATAATTAGTGCATAAACACTCAGCAAATAAAAGCGTTAAAAAAATCTTCTATGAGAAATTTCTTGCCGAAATGCACCACCAAAAAATTTTTTTTCAGGCATTTTAGAAAACATGTATCCACATTTGGCAGCAATTGGCCCGGTCTCCTCGCGAATGGATTCATTGATTCATCTAGCATTGAGTGGGCCAATTTCGGACAAGGAAGTCTGGATTTCAGCAAGTTGAGGAAACACAGTACACATTGCCAGAGCCGCAATAGCAGTATCCCTAATATGTTTCCGGACATGCTAACATCGGGATTTGGCTAGGTTTCCCCGATTTAAGTAGCTCTTACCTTATTCTCTATAACAACTCGCGAAATGATGCCATTATGAAAATAAGCAACCAAATTGAAACCACTGAAGAAACTCGTCCTCGAAGAGACCCAGCTAATTTATGGTTATCGGCTCCATCATTTTTGGCATACCATTTTTGAGAGCGGAGTTTTCTAAAGTGTGTTGAATGTTTTTGTGGAAAAGAAATGTTCGCATTAATTTTCAATCCCTTACCTTATTCCATACATCGGCAACGATGGCGAAGGCTATTCACTTGTAGGCATGCTCGAAACGCAATTACCAGCCCACTAGGAAGGAAAGCTAAACCGGTACTCAGTTATACACGGAGTAGCCTAAGTTGGACTTAGTGACAGGGCATGGTAATTTTAAAGTGCATCTAACTAAGATGAAAATCGTGGAGAATGATGTACGCAGACTATGTCTGGCTAAAGACGGCAGCACACATTGTGTGTGAGTGATCAGCACTAGGTAGTAGGAGGCTGAGGATCCTAGGCAAATCCACAATAAGTCTGGAAGCCATGAGTGAACTTAGCTTCAAAGACATGCTACACATCCACACGGGACACAGTGATGAATTCTGGAAATTACTGTAAGCGGACGAAAATGGACCCAAAAAGTAGTGGTCTGCTTCGATAAATCCCCAAATCACATATATACGTCATTCTAAGTTCCGCCAGGTTGATGACATTTGTATATTTTTTGCCGGTGGTGAATAATACTATCTGGGCTTTCTCAGTGGGAGACATTCTATTTTCTGAATCACTATAGCGTTGGTTCGAATCCCACTGTGACTATACATTTTTGGGTTGATATGTGGTTCTACGGCAGCCATCGTGGAACCGATGATTTATAACGACCAAGGTCTGCCAAGATCACTCGATTTAAGAATAAAACGTCTCTTACATAGCTTCTACAACAACAACGACATAACATTTGTGCTATCTACTATCAATCTGCCTGGTACTTTACCTAAGGGGCGGCTATTTGTCCAGTCGCCCGGGGCGGCGTAAGTGCTAGAGCGGGCGCTGCCTGTATACATACTTACTTTCATTTGCCCTGTTTTGTGACCATGCTCTCGTATAGGACTAGGTTGTGTCAGAAATATAACTCGGACTCTGTAACTTGCAAAAGCCACAAAAACCGTTGGCCTCTTACGAGCCGCCCAAGTTCTTAGTGATTAGTTTTTTCGACAGTGTCGCAACGCATTACAGTCGATTCAATGTTGCTTTCTAGAGCTAATGGCTTCACAAGACTATTATTTTTTTGGAATAGGGTTTAGTAAAGAAGTTATTTCTCTACTGCATACAATTTATATAAAACACGAGTTCAGAGCGTCAGAAACAAGTCTCGACAAAATGTGCTAAAAGAAACTCCTTTGTGAGTTCAAAGTCAAGAATGCAAGGGTTTGTATTTAGACTTAATTGTTTTTTTTTTCAAGCTTTGTTAATTTATCTTATCTGTAGTAATTAACCAACATAAACACTTTAAGTTAGTTTAGAACTTAATATTAAAGATTATTAATTACAATTTAATTTTATTTCCATAGGATCCCTGCTAGAAGGCACCACAGTCACGATAGTACCAAAAACACAGACTGATAATCATCATCAAGATACTGTTTGACAAACATATTGCAAAATTAGTCAAAGCAATTTTAATATAAGCCAACAACCTATACAACAAATAGATCAACAACAACAACAACCACAAGATGGAAGCTGTGAAAACCGTCGAGCCTTAGGCGTATTACATAATGTTAGAAAAGTTAACACGAAACTTGATAAGTTAGTAGTGAACGAAATGTATAGTAAGTCGACTATAAAACATGTGACGAATAATTCAAAAGACTTGACCTATAATGGCTTCTATTGTCAATGCAAACATCACAACTAAAAAATATTAGAAAAAAAATAGAAACATTTCCGGTAGATATCATTGATGTTTGCGTAAATGCATTAACCTGTGAATCAATAAATTGGCATAGATCAAGATTAGTATCAAAGATTGTCAGCCCATATAACACAAATTACGTACATAGTGTTAATAGCCCTCTTTAATGCTAAAGAAGCATGTGTATGTGGAGTATCTAGGCAAAGAGTTTTTTTTAGACAATTTCCAACTTATTATCACATCATTGTTAATCTAACGAGACTCGGATTTATTATTGTTAAATTCTATAGAACGTATGTGTCAATACAAAAGAGCAACGGATAGAAAATTTTACTATTGTTGACGATCTTAGTATGCAATTATGAATACATATACATACATAGCAATACTCTATGACACTAAATTAGTCCGAAATTTGACAAATAATAAATAATTTAATTGAAATATTGGAAGTTAAGTCCAAAAAATATGAAAACTTTGAAATGTGCAAAAAATAATTAGATAATACGCGTGTTTTTTTGTACTCCGGCGTCGGTTAGTTTGGTGTGACTGCATGGGGTTACAATAACAGCATACCATGTAGTTACACTAAACTAACCTACACCGGAGTACAAAAACACGCCTAATGAAAAAGATATAATCAAAACCATATATGGAAGAAGCTATTCCCTTTATGCTCTTTAGCGAGCTCTGGTAAAAACGCTCGTTAAGATTCGGGTTTCTGTTTTGTTAAACAAAATTGAAATTACGACAATGATTCGTATGTATATCCAACAACCACTACAGTTGAAATATTCAAACACAAATAAATACTTAAAACTATGGTTACTGAACTGATTCAAAGATGCAAAGGAAAACTGCCTAAAACTTTATACTAAAATAGATCCAAATTTTATGAATGTTATCTAAAGAAAAAATACTAAAGTTTAAGACACACATACACACCGAGTTGTCTTCATACATACACCCATAGACACTTATCAAAAATGGATATGCAACTGAACAAATTGACTTGTATAAATATGTTTGTGTAGCATGTTTTATAACTCGACTGCTATCAATATGTATTATTATAATATTATATTGTGTACATATTTTTAGAAAACGAAAAAAAATTTTGTGCACACGAAGAAAACGAATGTCACGATTTTTTTTTTAATTTTATAATCTGAAGAATGCTTTATACGGATGTGTGATCATGTTATTATATTATTATTAATATATGGAAATGATTGAATTGTACGCATAAGAATTAATTAATTATCCCCTTTGTTTTTACACTAGTAAATTTTTAGGTGAAGATGTTTAGAATGGACTTATGTTTATTTTATTTGATTCTGTCGTGTCCTTGTGATCCAGAATTGTATTTTAGGTACATTTATGTATAAACGTATCTTTAACTGAAAAAAAGATTGTAAGATTATTGCAATTTGCATTTTGTGCGAGTAAGCTCTATTGTATTATTGAAATGTATTCAATAAATAAGATAAACTCAATTGAATTTTTTTCATAGTCTTTTTCTATTGATCGTAGGACTAATTGGGAAATGGTAAATAAATGTACATTTATTAAGAAGGTTGGAAATATGCAGATTACGAGTATAATTAACTTTACCTACAGTTGGCGGTTCCCGATTGAAGCCTTTCGTTTAGATTTATCTAGCATAGACACCGCAGTATTGCCTGCACATGCCAAAATATGGAAATTATATTACAGCCTAGGTCTTGTGTGGATTTTATAAAACTGGGCTAGATCAGAGGCAGAAAGTTGTAGTAATCTTTGAGGGACGGACATTTGCTTTTATAATTTACCGTAATAAGTAATTATGTACATATAAGAAAAAGTCGTCAGTTAACGAACCTGTTAACACAAGTGGTCTTACCGCAACTGCCTCGGGTTCTATACAAAATCCAAAAAGACAAAATCCAAAAAAATTGAAAAATCCACAAAGTCAAAATCCACAAAGACAAAATTCACAAAGACAAAATCCATAAAGTCATAATTCACAAAGTCAAAATCCAAAAAGACGAAATCCATAAATTCAAATTTACATCAGTTATCTTATCACAATTGAATATTGAGAATATTTATGTACGTTATTACGTTAACTAGACAATTACCAAATCCCGGAGCATATCCGCTTTACCTGAAGACGCGGAAAAGGATTCATCCGTGGCATATACGATTTGGCCGATGACACGAAGAGGAATGCTCCGGACCATGAGCGCTTAAGGTAAAGACAGAGACACCTAAGGCGCATATGCTCCGGGTGCATCCTTCTCCGTGTCTTCAGGTAAAGCGGATATGCTCCGGGGTTTGGTAATTGTCTAGTGCCCACGCAATAAGCATTATGGCTCTCTTCATACAAAAATTTATGGATTTTGTCCTGATGGATTTTGACTTTGTGGATTTTGACTTTATGGATTTTGTCTTTATGGATTTTGTCTTTATGGATTATGACTTTTGGATTTTGACTAGTGGATTTTGACTTTTTGGATTTTGTATAGAACCCACTGCCTCTACGGGGCGGACCACACCGGTTTTTTGCCTAACGGCCAAAAGCTGCCAATATGCCTTCCTGGCAAGAGCCCCGGCAGGAGCCCTGAAGGTTCGATGCAGGAAGGTTGTGTTTGTCTGTGTATGTGTGGGTACGATATATGTGTTTTTTTTTCATCATCTCGGCGCAGCTGCTCTCAATCTTATTAATTCGCGCCGGTGTTGAAACGAATCCAGGCCCAAGGGTATGGATTTGTAGTGTCTGCAACCAACGAATCGGTTCGAATGCCAGATCAGTGCAGTGTAATTGCTGTTAGGAATGGGTCCACTTTAGGTGTTCGGGATTACGAAGACAAGGGCAATACTCCTTAGCCTATGTTGCGGCAGGTTGTATAAATTCCGGGCAACCCAGGGCTGCTCCCAGCCCACCTTCTCCTCCACTGCCCCCTATACCGCCCAACAATATGATAAGGAATGCCAGACCCAGACAGAATGGCATTCACCAAAAAATCGCTGAGATCACACACTTCTTGAGTTCCAACAGAATTCTCATCGCCGCCATCCAAGAGCCGCTGCTTCACGCAAACTCGTCTCTAAGCGTCCATAGCGAATATGATATACTGCTGAAAGATCGACCGGCCGCCTCGGATGATTCTCACCCTGGAGGTGGACTTGCCTTCCTAATACACAAGTCCGTACATTACTGTGTATTAGATGTACGCGTCTTGCTAGAAAGGACGATTCTGCCCGAAATCAGCTACAGAACCAAAGGAGTATCCATAATTTATTAAGAACGCTATCATCAGCAAAGCCGATAGTGGCGAAAAAGAATCGGGCACAGTACTCTTGCAAGAGTAGAATATAATTTAAGGGTGGAACGGTGTCTGGAACCAACCAAAGTTACTTAGGAAGCAAAGCAGTTTCCCTCTTTTCGCTTCCAATGAATCCTCCAATCTCCAAACTTCCATGAAAGGCCCCAGGGACGTAGCTAAGGGGGGGGGGTATGGGGGGGTGTCTCACCCCCCTAACATTTTCAATTTTCATCCGCAGTCGGCAAATTCGACCTCAGTGGGAATATGTAGGGTTGCGATTTTCGGCATTAGTAAATTTACAAAAGAATACCTGTCGATGTAAGGATATAAATATTTGAAAGTTACAATACTAAAAGTATGTAATCGAATGTGCATATTTATTAACAGAGAGGTATTCGGCATGAAAACATAAAACTCATGTTTAAATTAAAAAAAATTTGACTGAACATTTGGAAGCTCAGGACCTTGACATTATTGACGCCGTGAAACTCATTCGCAGTACAATAAAGTCTTTTAAAGACATTAACAACGACAGCGAAATCAATGCGTTAGTTCAAAGCTCCATGATTTTGATTTTTTGATTTTCGTAAAAAAATTAGATATTGACCCTGAATCTGGCTACAAAAAACAACACCGAACTCGTCGTGTTCCGAAAAAATGGAGACGAATCATCTTAAACTACAGCCGAAATAGACTTTGCAACATTTTACCGAAAAGAGTCAAAATCCTTCTTTTTTTATCTCCAAGTCCACAGAAGAATTGGAAAAAAACAGCCAAACTGCTCCAACCATTTCAAGACATATTTCAAATTTCGGCCGACAGGAATGCCTTCATGCTGAAATTCAAATTCTTCTTGATAATTGCTTCGAGTGTCAAAATTTTAGGATGATAGCGAGAGAGGCTTTCAAACTAAGGACTGAAAGCTTACAAGGTTATTTAGCTTATTTTGACATGTCCAGTGACCTTAGCTTCGAGTGAGCGATCATTTAGTAAATTGATTAATAATCAACAATTCGATGCTAATGTTTTCTGCAAAGGATATTGTCGATAAAATGGATTTACATCGAATTGTGGAGCGATTGTCCAAAATTAAGTTATGGCGGGTCACAACTTAACTGGTTAAATCAAATTTCGTGTTTTTGTCTTTGTATTTTTCGATGTTTACATGAACGCTCAAAAAATATATCATAATTAGAGGTACGGAAATATCGTAAATACAAACAGGAATTTCACATAAACTAATTTTGGATATTAGAAATTTCGCTGAAATTTGCATAAACACCTAGTTTTGTAAATTTTCTTGTAGTTATTTTAATTTTCAATAACTCTATAGAAATTACGTAGATTCACAGTTAAAGAACTGTTCAAGGCTCGCGTCATACACAAAATAACGTCTGCCAACTGCATCAACGAATTCAGACAACACACGTAGATACTAGTCGACAAAACTAGGAGTTACAGTAACGGCAAAACTAGAAACTGCGGCATATGCCGCTAATATCGTTACGCTTTTATCTTTATGTAAAGTTCATTGCGATTTCGGGGCCCGCCGAACCAAGAGAAAAACTCTCCAAGAGAAAAACTCTCTCTGAAAAAAAAAAACGCATTGCAGAAAACAAAAGGTGTGTTTTTTTGGTTATCCCGTGTAGGTTTGGGTAACGAAACTCCATATAAAAAAAATGCCAGCTGATCCACCTGTCATTTTTTTTATATGCAGTTTCGTTACCCAAACCTGCACGGGATAACCAAAAAAACACACCTAAAGTTCATTCATATCAAACCTACAACTAAAGAGGTTTTTCGGTGGTCGGTAACCCATCTTGCTCATCATTCCGTGAACTCTCTGCATTTAACAATGGGTACGGTTCCCCTATGTTCCCACAACATGTTGTCCATTCTGATCCTCTAACTGCGTTTTTACGAATAGGAAATGATCTCCGGAACTTTTCGTTTACATATTCCACATGTTGTGGGAACATATGCGACCGGTGCGTTTCAGAACCGCTCCCAATTCCTCTATTCTCATTAAAGGTATGTACTGAGTTCACCGAGCGAAAAACGTGCTTATATACGTATGTCTCCCGTGAAAACGGTGCCGTAGAGACTGGCTTTTTATTCACTCAATGTAAGATAAATGTTCACTCGCGTTCTGATTGATTGTCGATGACATCTTTTCATTGTGAAATAAAGTGGAACTGCACTATTTTCGCTGACGAAATGTCAAAAACCGGTGTGGAGACTTTCATGTGAAGTGAGTAGCACCAAGCGAATTCGATTTGACGATCATCAAAATTTTGAAAGTATTTGCATGGATGTTAGTACCTACTTTAACGGAAAACGTCTGAAAAAAATTCTGAGATGAAAAATTATCTCCAATAATTGACAGTTTTGGACAAAAATAAAAGTCCAAATTAGATCATTTCGCATTTATTCGCATAAATGAGCAATTTTTGCCGAAATTCGCATCTCATTATTTCGTAAAAACGAAATTTCCGTACCTCTAATTATAATTGGTGAATTTTCTAATGTAGTGGGCAAATTTTACTTTTCACCCCCCTAACAAATGTGTGCTCGGTACGTCCCTGAAAGGCCCTGTCCAATGTTTGAAACTGAGTTCTGGCGAGACCCACCCGGGCATTCACACAGAAAGTGAATTTGAGTTTTTCCCTCATTTACAATGCGGATTGTAGGAATTCCCATCCTGAAAGCATGCAGCGAGATAAGCGGTTTAGTCAGAATCTTAAACATTTATTTTCCAGTCATAGGAAGGCCCCAGTGTCCTTCCATTATATGGCGCAACTCCTCAGATTTCGCCATTTGGAGCTAGCAACCCTTAGGCTTCGTACAAACGACTAGCCGTACGGCTCACAAGCTCGGGACATTAAAATGATTTATTTTAAAGGGGCAAGGCGTGACGGCTCGTGCTTTCGAGCTGCAAATCATTAGCACTTCGAGCCGTGAATTTGCGGCTCGTACTGGACGAGATGTGAAAACACGTCTCACTCGCCCCCAAGACACGGCCCTTCTTCTTCTTCTTGTAGCGGTGCAGAAAGGTGTGTAACCTCTGTGCATCTATGTGGGTACGATTTATGGTTCGTCAATGTTTGTGTCCGTGAGGTCTAAGGACAAAAACATAGCTGCTGCGATAGGGTTTTCCCACAGTGATATAGGGGTAAGATCAGTGGGCGCAGCGGGGGATTGAAACAAATGGCCCACATCATGAGGAGTGCCATTGCAGTTTGGACAGATGTTTTGGATGTCCGAGTTTATGCGAGAAAGGTACGAATTAAGGCGTGAACAAAAGCCCGACCGAAGTTGAGCTAGTGTTACTCTGGTGGCTCTCGGGAGCCTAATCTCCTCAGGCGAAATTGGTGGTGGGCGCTCTGAGAGGACTCTATTCGCACCTAAACTCGCGATAGACCGATTCACTTCTTCAGTGTGGATCGCTGCAATGGCAGCTCGGTATGTAACTTCATCGTAAGGGTCCCGTTTGTATCCCTGAACCTCTCTCTCAAGGTCTCGTAAACCACGCCTGACATGTCGTGGTGGAGGAATTCGGTCCATGAGATGATTATTGGGATGATCCTCACGGTAGCAACCAACAAGATACTGTTTAGAGAGTAGGAGATTGTGATCACGTATTGGCATCAATTTTGTCTCCTGATGTAAGTGATCCTGGGCAGACATCAGAAGGCAACCTGTCGCGATGCGTAGAGCGGCATTTTGGCAGACCTGAACTTTGGACCAGTTTGTGTCACATAGACTATGTGTCCAAACTGGGGCTGCATAATCAGCGGCCGCTCGACCCACCGCTTTATAAGTAGCTAGCATGGTTTCTTTATCTTTGCCCCAGGTGCTACCAGCTAGAGCTTTTAGGATGTTGTTCCTACTGCGCATTTTTTCACATACTGAAGCTGCATGATTCGCAGACGTCATCATGTTCTCTAGGTGAAGCCCGAGAATTTTGGGGTTTTTAACAGTAGGAACAGAATTGTTGCCAATACGTATATCCATCTCCCATCTGATGTCCTCCCACCAAGTGGTTAGATAAGTCGCAGAAGATTTGGACGCAGAGATGGTGAGGTTTCGGCTTTGGAAAAATGCCTGTAATCGTCCTAGATAGCGATTAATTCGGAGGCGCATTTCATCCTTATCATTCCCTGTGGCGAGTACGGTGCAATCGTCAGCATAGGAAATCACCTCGATTCCTTCAGGTGGTGTGGGAAGGCCGGACATGTAGATGTTGAACAGAGTGGGGGAGAGTACCCCTCCCTGTGGAACACCTAATTTGATTTTCCTAAGCTTAGAACGTTTGCCTCGAAACTCAGTGAAGGAGTGCCGACCAGCTAGATAATTGGCAATCCAACGGATCTCTTGTGCAGGAAGATGCATATTCAACAGGTTTGCTAGGAGCATTGAATGATTGACCTTATCGAATGCACTTGATAGGTCTATTGCCACCAGAATAGTTCTGTGACAACGACTGCGTTGATTTAGCCCATCACGAATGCGTGTAGTGATCGCATCGAGGGCAGTGGTGGTACTATGCATCTTCCTGAAGCCATGCTGGTGAGGTTCTAGCTTCGCATGAGCAACAAGAGTGGGGTGAATAAGGGCCTCCAGCGTCTTTGCGACAGGAGAAAGTATCGTAATGGGGCGGTAGGATTCCCCGAGATTTGCGCTCTTCCCTGGCTTGAGACAGGGAACAATTCGACCTGTTTTCCAGATTTCAGGGATGGCAAGCGTGGACATCGACAAGTTAAAGGCGGCCGTGAGATACTCAATGGCTGGAAGGTCGAGATGTTTCAACATGGTCATCGAAATGCCATCTGGTCCGAGGGCCTTGGAGTTTTTAGCATTCTCGATGACTTTTTTAACCTGGTCCGCTGTAAAAGATGGTATGGTGTCAACATTCCGGCTGCGAATCCGTCTTCTAATTTTGCGCTTGAGGCCGTCAGACTTGGGATGTTCAATAAATTGTTTATTGAACAGGCTAGCACACTGAAGAGGATCACAGGTTTTAGTGTTGCCAAATTCAATGGCGTTGTTGCCCTTTTCTTTCCGAGGATTGGAAAGGGCGCGGACGGTAGACCATAGTTTGCTGACACCTTCATTGAGGTTACATTCATCGAGGTGCTGATTCCATTTCGCCCTCCTATAGTCTTTAACTTGTCGGTCAATTTCGGAGTTAAGCTCCTGAATTCTGGGATCATCAGGGTGAGCGCTTCTGATCTGATCACGTTCATCGGCTAATCTGGCGGCACTATATTCGGGATACGTCCTGCCGGAATAAAACGTGCCGCGGCTGTGGTAATGACGTTCCTAATATTTTTCTCGGCCTCATGAATGGTAATAGGTGATGTTAGCTCGGTGAACTTCGCCGACGAGTAAGCTTTGAAACCATCCCAATCGGCTTTCTTGTGATTGACAAACGTTCGCTTCTCTGACTTAGTCATGTTCGCTGGTTTGTCAATCTTTATAATGATTGGGAGGTGATCTGATTTAAGGGTGGTACGTACTTCCCATCGGGAAGCAGCAATTAGACTGGCACTGACAATAGTTATGTCAGGAGAACTACTGCAAGTGCCCACGACTCTAGTCGGCGAGTCTTCATTAAGTGAACAGAATTCTGAGGCGTCAAGTGATTCGGCGATAGCTATACCCCTGGCATTGTTGTTGAGGTCCGAATGCCAGAGCTCATGGTGCGTTTCAATACCGGCGCGAATTAGTAAAATTGAGAGCAGCCGCGCCGAGATGTAATGCTCCCAATATGACGAAAAAACACATACATCGCACCCACACATATACACAGACAAACACAACCTTCCTGCATCGAACCTTCAGGGCTCCTGCCGGGGCTCTTGCCAGGAAGGCATTTTGGCAGCTTTTGGCCGTTTTGCATAACAAAACGGGTGTGGTCCGCCCCGTAGAGGCAGTTGCCGTAAGACCATTGCAAGACACGGCCCTCGCCCGTTCCATATAAGCCAGTGCATTTTGTTGGCTAGAGCTTGCGAGCCGCACGTCGTTTGAATAAGGCCTAAGTGGGGGTAGATCTTGCTCGTAACAGCTGTCATCAGGATGTACGCACGCTCCGCTTGATAGCTGCGTCTTCGTCGATTTCAATGCCATCATAGGAGGCTGACTATTTGAGCAGATGGCGATACCTTTGTTGTATTGTATGGTATTGTCCCATTCATGACATAGTACTTTATAATTGCAAGCGTTCCGGCCTAAAAATGCTGGATATTTTGTGAAAAGCAGAATAAGGCGAATAAGTTCCGCTTTATTGGAAAATTAGTACCGTTTCTGGTTGCATTCTTTTTGTCGTTGGATTGCATCTTTGATTATACACCAGAAGACGCTCTACATTGGCTAGGAATGACTGATCTCCCTCTATCCTTTTTTAAACCGACCTCGTTCACACTTAAGCCCTTTGTTTTTGTCCTTGGGTCGCATCGGTCGCAACTTTTGAGCACAGACAGCTGGGACTCTGAACTTTTCAATAAAAGGTGCGGCACAATACGCTCAGCATTGGCATCCTGATTCTTCACTTAAAAATTTTTTTAATCGACTCTCTTTGCTATTTTTGTCGTCTTTAGCAATTTTGTATCTTTGAACGGCTGCAACTGTTATACGCAGCGAGCCTATTGATTTCCCTTTATCTTGTTTTTCCCTGTATACATTTTACGCTGCACAGCAACTAGAAGATTCGGCCTGTATAATCAAGTGGTAATCCTCACTCGCAGGGATATTCAATTCTCAGATATCAGCCTGAACTGAGGAATCAACCAGCATTCACCAATACGATGTTTGGTTTACTCAGAGCCTGCTTGAAATAAACTGGTTTTATCTCATTTCTTAAATCTATTCCGTTCGCGTTGGGACCCGTTTGGCTTTTTTTTTGTCCTCTGGTCCTTTGCAATTTTGATGTTCTTGGGTTGCATCTTTTAACCGCTATAAACTGTTGAATGCAGGGAGCATACTGATTCTGGTGATCCTGCTAAATGTCAACGAAATGATCGGCAATCCTTTAGTATGTTCGCATGTTAAGCCAAGGCAGACCGATCTATACACTCTACCATTGTGTTGCATTGTTGCCTTTACTGAGCGCTGGTCAGCGGTCAGTGACCCGTATCTTAGGATGGCGCATACTACCTGTGTGTAGACCAAAAGTGCCATGTTTGGCTTCAGGCCCCATTTCCTGCTGAACACTATTTTGCAGGCGTGGTTGGTTTTCGTATGCATCAGTTTCGTCTTATGTTTACGTCCATTTGCTGACAAAATCAACGGCTCTTTCCATGATCTGACTAATCACGGAGTCACATTGCTGAACTACGATCCCTACATGATTCGCATATGCGATAACCTTGACCCCCCCCCCCCCCCCCCCCCCCGGCCAGCCAAGCCTACCTTAGATTTTATTATTTGCTACTAGGCACCGTAGTGGAGTGATCACACCACCCTCAGATGACTCTTGCATGATTTTGTAGAGGGTCGGAATGTAATAAGAATAAGCCTTGTCTCACCAGAACTACCCATCCTCTCCAGTTTAGGAATGAAATAGGTAACACCCGCAGGGAGAAAAGGTGGTAGGACATCAGGACGGCGGATTAGTCAATTTGTTTACTGAGCAACTAGGACTCCTTACATCCAGAAATATTCACACCAATCCACTTGACTTTTTGGAAGTGCCGACCGAGTTGTTATTTGTCATAGTTCACCGCAGTACCTTTCCGTATCAGCCACCGAATGTATGACATGCTTGTTCCCAGTTTCCACTATTTTTTTGCAAAAGCGGCATTTTAGACTCGTCTGAAGAAACTCAGTGTGTATTGCGTCAAGACCATTTGCTACAACCGCGAGCTACTTGTTTTAGTGTATTCAGTGTACTTCTACCCAATTCCGCCTGCTGGTATTTCCCGCGACGTATTGATGAAATGGATAATATTTTCACGCAGTAAGTCTCGCTTCTGTACTAGGATGATTTTTCAGGCTAGGTGAAAATAAGACATTTCTAAGCAATATTCAAAACATTTTATTAAATTAGTTATCATGTATTAACTTAGCACATCACAATTATTCTCTCTAATAATGGCTTCATCCCAAGGTCCATTAATATTATTTTTATGTTTTTGTTTCACGACAAAAACGTAAGGACAAACAATATTAACAAACATTAGAATGACGCCATATGTTGTAACAACTGGCAATGCAATTTGGTACAAACAAAACGAACAAACACCTACTAACGGTATCACTAAAACTGGCTTCCAAAACTTACAAACAAATATCGGATAGAGAACGAAAAATTCCGCCGATACAACCAGAAGAACAAATGCATGATAGGATGATGAGAGACGCGATGCTAAACAAATTGATCCAAAAATAGCAGCATTTAGGGAAATTGCTTTCGATACAATTGCCGCATTCAAACCATAATCGAAATAAATTAGGTGTAAAAACATTACAAAGAAAGTCATGGAAAAAATCGTATCCGTACTAATGGCATCCGTGAGCGTGTGCAAAAGCGGTGAAAATAAATAGCCAAATACCAAGACAGTCAATAGTGTCTTGGAGTCCTCCAGTACCACATGAAAATTGAAATTACGTCCCGAATAAATACAGTAGGAGATGAAAACCGTAATACTGGTAGACAATAGAATTTCGGTGGGCGTCACCCTTTCGGCGTACATGTAGTAAAAGACAATGAGGAAGGCGCAAATGCATGATATTTGATTTGTTAGTCTTGTTGCACCCAGCACAGCCTCCTGGAAGGTGAAAGTCTTGACATTTTTGTTCTTTTCGAGATCTTTGAGGAATAGCGACGGATCTGTATAGTTGTCATCATAGTTTTGGGGCTCGTACAGATTCTTCTTCCATGGGGCTGTTTTGGTCATATCTCTAAAAGGCAAGACGTGTAAAATACATTTAAGTTTTCTAAAATAAAAAGTTTACAACTTACCTTGTTCAGTCCGTTTTTATGTTTTGTTTTTCTCACAAGTGTCAAGTGCATTGACCACTGGATTTCTCATTTCTTTTCTTGTAATATCAGCTGATTGTCAAGCAATCGTTCGTTTGTTGTGATCACATGTTTCTAAACAGCTCTAAACAAACGTAAATCAGGCAATCCCAAACAAAAAGAATGCTCGAAGCGGAATGTCAAAATCTTTGACATAGCGTGCACGTTGGTTGGTTTCGTGGCTTTCGGGAATCCTTCAATTTACAGCCTTTAGGTTTAAAATTATCATATCACAATGGAAGACGAAGAGGATGTAATTGTCGAAGAGGTATGTAATAAAAAATCGCAATGAACTGTGCACCCATTAAACGTTTTATTTGTAGTTTCCCGTATATCTCGCCAAGGGATTAAAGGACAACTTGTTCATCTTCCAGTATCCTAGTAAAACGAATCAATCAGGTTTCGATACGGCTCATGTGGTTAACTGTTGTGTTAAGCCTTTAAATGAAGAAGTTAAAATTGATTTTGCCTTAAATACAGAAACGAAATTTTATGATTCGTTTAAGGGAGAGCAGCTTGCAATGGCTGCTGATGGGAAGGTATGTGAACAACTTAAGTTTATGTTTAATTTGTCTTTTTGTATACAGCTTATACTTCTTATAATCCCATGGAGTTCAGCGTCGTTATAAAAGAGCGTGCACATCCTTCCTGCTATAGCGGAGGAGCTACACGGAACAGTGACTTAACAGGTTGAGTCCCGGCGCCCAGTTAACTGGACACCTGTGTCCATTACTATAGCCCGCGTCCAGTATACCGGACTGTCTGTTGGCTTTGGGAATAACCCTGGGCTATAGTTTGGAATGAAATGAAAGCCTCGGTCTATGGCAAGAGTTTCGTTCTTCTTTCACCTTTGAAATCGTTACCAGAGAGCATGTGCAGCTTGTAGAGTTGTGCATCTTATTTGGACCTGTATTTCCGTTCCGTTTACCTTATACGTAAGAAAAATTCTGAAAATATAATACCCGATATCGACAATAATGATAAAAATATAATAATACATTGGTGTATTCTAAATATTCGAGTGGCGAATCTGAGCCATTTGTATGGGCGTTCGGTCTATATTTTATATACGAAATACTTTGGTATAGCCCGACCGTCCAGTACACTGGACGCTATCCTTTTCGAATCCTTGAAGTGGAAATAGTATAGATTAAGGACATAAAAGCTAAATCTGGCAATTATATTTCATTCCGATCAATAGATGCTCTTGGCCTATAGTTAAAGACCATTGAAACAATGTCGGGACTCAACCTGTTAAATATCGTATAGAGTAAGCTGACCAGACGTACAGCATTTTGCTGTACAGTACAGAATTTTCACCTGTCATACAGCATTAGTAAAAGTACAGCAAAATGTACAGCATTCTCAATTCCACACAAAGAAACCTAAATCACTACATAATAAGCTCCTCGGTGAGGCATGTGGTCAGTTTTTTTCTGTTCGATCGTTCTACAATTTAACATACTTGTAGAGCTACTTGGCGATCAAATTTCCTCCATATTTTAAGGTCCTACCTATCCGCGTTCGCAATTCTTTCAAAAAAGAGGTAAGATCAGCTAAACGCAATGCATGGAAAAACTTCTGTCAAAGTATCGAAGGAGCCTCCGAGACCTCTAGATTTAGGAAAATGATGGCATCAAATCCATCTATGCCCAGCTTCCTTCAAAAGGAAGACGGATCGTGAACGTCCTCGAGCATTGAAACTATTGAGTGTTCGCTGGACGCTCATTTCCCGGGAAGTTCGATAACATCCCCACCTGAAGATCCCTCGAGTATCACAATGCCGTGTGACAGTGAATCTATTCTATCTCGCGAGAAGATATTATGGGCTATTTCTAGTTTTGAGCCCTTTAAATCGGCTGGACCTGATGAAATCATTCCTGCGGACTTGCAGCAATGCTTAGAGATAACCTATCCATGGATAGAAAACATACTTCCAGCCTGCCTTGGTTTAGTATATATTCCCCGCATATGGAGAGAGGTGCGAGTCACGTTTATTCCGAAGACAGGCCGAAGCTCGCACGCACGACCTAACGATCTTAGGCCAATTAGTCTCACTTCAACTATGCTTAAGCTACTGGAGCGACTCGTTGATATTCATGTACGAACTATCGTTCCACCACATCTCCTTTTAATGGCTCAACATGCTTACTGGAAGGGTAAATCAGTGGATACAGCTCTGCACTCGTTAGTCAGCTACATTGAAAAATCTCTTTATTGAAAGGAATACACAATGGCTGTGTTCTTAGGCATTGAAGTCGCCTTTAATAATATTAGACCCAGGGCGATTACCGAAGCACTTCGGCGTGTCCATGTCGATGGGTCGATTTGCACACTCGTAAATACGCTATTAACGTCTAGACGCGTGCATACCACACTGGGCTCGTCGTCTGCAAGTAGGTATGTGTGTAGGGGTACTCCACAAGGAGGTATTCTATCTCCCCTACTCTGGAATATAGCAATTAATCAGTTGCTTGTGGATCTTGAGAAGACTGGTTACAAAGTCATTGCATACGCTGACGATGTCGTAATTGCTGTGACAGGTAAGTTCCCGGAAGTGCTCAGTGGGCTTTTGGAGAACGCCCTGTCTATTTTAACAAACTGGGCAAATCTCAGTGGGGTTGGAATTAATCCAGCTAAAACGGATTTAGTGCTCTTTACTAGGAAACGCACTATTCCTTCTATTGACCCTCCCATGCTACGGGATAGGCAACTTACTTTTGCTGAAAAGGCTAAATTCCTTGGACTGTTGCTCGATAGGAAGCTTAGCTGGAAACCTAACATTCAAGAGAGGGTGAATAAAGCAACTATAGCACTCTATTCGTGCAGGAAAGCAATAGGAAAAAGTTGGGGCCTGCAACCAAAAACATTGCATTGGATCTACATTGCTATCGTACGACCCATTCTACTGTACGGTGTATGCGTATGGGGGTCGGCACTCAGTAAAACAACTTATTATAACTTGCTGATGAAAGTACAAAGAATGGCTTCTATTGTCATAACTGGAGCACTTCGAACTACTCCTTCCGCTGGCCTTGACGCTTTGCTCAATCTGCTACCGCTAGATCTATTCGGCCAACAAATGGCTGCTAACACGGCACTACGCTTACGTGAAACAAGTCAGTGGCAAACCCTGGAGTACGGTCACTCAACGATTCTACAAAATTTTAAACTCCCGTCTGAGACTGATTACACTAGTCCCCCCATCTCTAATAGTGCCCCCACTATTATTTACACATATAGTATTTATTGACAATAATTAAAAAAATAAAACTAATATATCATTTACTACTTAAAGTAAGCAAATTTTTTTTTAAATATAATTAGTTAATAAATAATTATATCCAAGAAGTATGCTTTTAACAAAAACTATGTTTGTCTAATTCCGTCGAGGGATCACTGGAATAACAATACACCCCTGGCTACGGGGTCGTTGATTTTGTACACTGATGGTTCTAAGACGGATGAAAGAGTCGGTATTGGAGTCCACTCGGACGGACTAGACATTAACTTGACACACTGTCTACCTGGCCACTGTAGTGTCCTTCAAGCGGAAATTTCGGCAATTATGGAAGTCTTAACCTGGTTGGAAAATCATATAGTCACGATGAGGGATGTTATCATATACACTGACAGTCAGGCGGCAATCCGATCACTCGAATCTGTCCTGACTACATCCAAAACTGTTGATAGTTGCCGCTCAGCTCTAAGAGTGATGGGTCAATCGCTTTTTGTAAACTGGCATTACAAAAAACCGCGATGCACAGAGCTAATGCAAGATGGTTTAGCGGTACTACATGTACTACAACAAGATTGATTTGGCCACGACTTGACGCAGCCAGGTCTATTATTCTTCTGTCAATAGACAGGAAACATATCGGCAAGGTTGTCGGGACCATAACGGGACACTGGCCTATCGGGAGCACGCCAGGAGGCTCAAAATTCCCCCTAACGACTTCTGTCGCAGTTGCGATGACGAAGAAGAGGAAGAAAGTGTACATCATTTTCTCTGTTATTGCCCGGCCCTGGCCGAGAAACGTAGACGTTTTCTTGGCTCAATGTATTTTTATGATACAGATGATCTGCGTGATGTGAGCCCACTACTGCTCAACAAATATATTGCCAGCACGGGCTGGTTCTCGGCTTAGGCGTCAACTGTACGGAAGTTTCAATCGGTGGTATCACAATGGACCTATTTTTGGTCTAAGTGTGCCAAGTGTTTGATTACTTTACCTAACCTAACCTATGGTTTCTTTATCTTTGCCCCAGGTGCTACCAGCTAGAGCTTTTAGGATTTTATTCCAACTGCGCATTTTCTCACAAACGGAATCTGCATGATTCGCAGACGTCATCATGTTCTCTAGGTGAAGCCCGAGAATTTTGGGATTTGCTACAGTAGGAACAGAATTGTTGCCAATACGTATGTCAATCTCCCATCTTTTATCCTTCCACCAAGTGGTTAGAAATGTCGCAGAAGATTTTGACTCAGAGATGGTGAGGTTTCGGCTTTGGAAAAATGCCTGTAACTCTTCGACACTTTGAGCGATCTTTCTGAATTGGCACACTTGTATTTTGTAGAACTACTTGTGTTAGAACTAACGTGGTATGTCATAAACGATGAAATGCAGGTACCAATAAAATGTGCGATGATGGACAACGTACTGTGAGCAACCAAAAGAGTTGTTCTCTTGACGATTGCGAGGATCAACTACTTTTTGAGAATTTTAGCTTCAATGTTGATCAAGGAAGGAAAATTTCATGGAATTATAATCGAGCTTCGCAATATGGTTTTTCCGGAATCCGTTCTGCCTATATCGCAACCAAAAGCAATTTTTATTTTGCGGATGTCAGTCATTTGAAAGTTCTACCTGTCCGTGTCGGGAGTTACAGCTGCACAAATCACACTTTTATGTTTTCTAATCGAAAATTGTCCATAAGTCGAAAATCTTTAAGCGAAATTTGGCAGTCATGCATCGACCATTAATTGCACTGCCCATATTAGGTAAAAATTCCAAGCATCTATATCTGCCAAGGTCCAAAAGTTACAGACGTGGAAAGATGTCATTTTAATTTTTCACAAAACGATAGAAAAATAACTGTACTCCACCCGATTCCCCTACCAACCTCTATAGTAAAATGCTTACTAAAGGACTCTTCAAGGCTTTCCAGATAGAGTTTTTTCCCACATAATGTCCATCAAACCCAATAAAATGGCACTAAGAGTCCAGGGGACTGGAATGGCATCACTAATATAACCATAGATTAATGCATATTCTCCTCCAGAAACATCGCAACCAGGATATAGTGGTTCTCTTCGGAATCCACTCCGTAGATCTGCCAGTAAAGCCGCCAACTGCTTAAGAATTCTCTGCCCAATGAGTTTATATATAGCAACAAACAAAACGAAACGAAGCTTTTCAATGAGTAGTTACAAAGCTGACTATCACGGCATTTTTTTATCGCTGTACCATTTATAAAAAATCTCTGCACTACGATATTAGAGAGCGTGAAAATGCGGGTTGAGCTCCTAGCACAGCACAAAAACTTCTGTATTTCCACCTATTTCTGTCTCATCTAGTCAGACGCAGAGACAGAGTCATCATCATCCGCACAATGATGGTGAATCAAGAGGTAAAATTTAAACATTTGCAAGAGGCCGTTAAAATGCAACAAAGGTAATTCCTTTCTTAAAATGTGGTTTCAAAATATGCAAGACTTTTTCTAACAAAATGGGACCGCCACTTAAACACGATAAATCTTAATTTTTGTCGAAGATTTGAATTACATACCTACCCGTACTCCACAATTCAGGTCTCATAATGTTGGAAAAATTCAGCAATGTACAGCATTGGACCTTCGGGAGTCTGGTCACGTTAGTATAGAGTGTCAAAGAGTTTATTAACTTCCCGTAAAGAATACCAATGGAAGGATACTTATCCAGAATGATGACCTCATGCGTTAGAAAGAGCCCTCGTTGCGGTTTTAAACCGTATGATAAATGATGAGGTTCCCCCTCATGCGGATAGCTGTCCATCGAAATGTCTACTGCTCAAACTAAAACCGAAATAATCGAAGAGCGGTAAGGCTTTTGGGGTCGACGGTGTTCCGAACGAGGGTGTTGTCGAACTTTGCAGAGCAGAACAGACCTTGCAGCCGAACTGCTATATCACTAATGGTAAGTGCGTGAGATGCGGAAACTTTTCTCACTGAGTGCAAGGCAGGTTTGGTAATCAAACATCCGAAGAAGAGCAGCTTCACAGAATGCAATAATTGGAAATGTATTTGTTTGCTTCCCGTGGTTGTTAAAATAATGGCTACGATGTTCTTTGGTAGGATTAAGGACCATTTGGAAAACAAAATTCATGAGGAACTAGCTTGATTTCATCAACACATCAACACCTTATGTGTTGTAATCGATCGAATCCAGATCTCCGTCGCACATGCTATTTATTCATTTTAAGAGGGCTTAAAACGAGACTGTAGCTGGGCTGTCTTATGCAGTAGTGGCTATTATTAGGGCGATTTACGTCGGTGCGAAATGTTGCGTGCTTCATAAAGGTAAAGTTTCGGAGGACTTTGAAGGTCTTAGCGGGGTCACGCAGAGTTGCCAGAATCATATTTTTCATAGTGATAGATGGTGTGCTCAATGCGGCTTTACATGACTTTCAATGGACTCTGCAGTCTGATCTACACAGCTGGGCTATGCTGAAGACATTAGCTCACTCTTGAACAAGATCTTAGCGGAATGGCTATGGATCTTGAGAGGGAGGTAAATAAAAAATAAAAGATTATTACAGACAAGACCAAAATGCTTAGTCTGACCGGAAATTCAGTTCTTCAAATACGTATCATTGACCAGTCGGTAGAAAAGGACGAATTTGTCAACTTAAGCAGCATTGTTGCTGTTGATGGCGGCAGCGAGGAGGACATCGCTCGTCGCATTAACCAAGCAAGTGTTCTTTCGGCATGTTGTCCAAACTCTACCAAAGCAGATATCTCAGTTTTAAAACCAAACTATAGGGGTGTCCCGCTACCAGATTCTTTCCGTGATATTATATGGGAGAAGCACTTGGAAAGTTTCAACTTCAGTTAACAAGAAGTTGCAAATTTTGTTTTTTTTTTGCCGAATAAAAATGAAGATCATTTCTGCTGGGTCGTTCTATGCGATGGAACCCCTTCTCCCAAAGATCGCCTTAAAATTACGTGACGCAGATTGTTGGATGAATAATGTGGCTCAATAAGAAAGACCTGAGTCAATACAGGGCCAGAAACCCTACGTTATGGCGAGTAGACGCGCTATGCTCCACAAGAGGTTAGTGCATCTATGTCATACACTGTGTTAGCCTCTGCTCAATGCTATCATTAGAACTAGAAGTGATTAATCGAAATGCGCTGTTCTACCTGGTGATTTGTACATTTACCGTGTGACCGATGATGAGGCTACCTTAGAGCATAAAATGCATCTCTTCAGGGTGTGTGCCTTTGTAACCGTGCACTAAGCGATTGTAACCTCCCGGCTGTATGAAGCCCCGATCTGCAAGTCCTTTGAATGAAAGATTACAATCTTTATAATACGAGGGTTACTAAAAAAGTTTCTAGAAAACAGATGAAAACGAATTTTGTTTTTTCAAAAATGGCTTTATTGTTTTTCAAAATATTCGCCATGAGCCTTTGTACACTTTTGCATGCGTTCAAAACAATTTTCGAAGCATTTTTCCACTCATGGGCGTGGCCCATTTTCAAAAATTTTGAATAATGCCTTTTTGAGCACTCCAAGTGCTGCCGGAGAAGCCATGATCAGGACAGTTTGCAGTCAGGAGGCGCACACAAATATATGACAGCTCTCGTAACTGACGGAGCCTGCGTACCAGCACAAATATTTCACTTGTGGCTGCGTAGATCCCATATTTCCTGTTTTATTTCATCGCTTCTGAGCTGGAGTACACAATTTCAACCGTTAGGTCCCTTCGGGAACTTAGTGGAATTCAACTTACTTTCATCTGTAAGGGTGACAAATGGTATACAGCTTTGCTTTGTTTGTTGTTGTAAAGAACGGGTCTCATATTTCAGTATCTTTCAAGTTATTTAATCAAAATTTATTTTCTAGTTGAAACATACCAGCAATAAAATTTAGCCACTGTTAATATCATCATCATCATCATCAATGTGGCACGATAGCCCGACGTCGGGCCTTGACCGCCTGAATCGTTGACCTCCAATTGTCGCGGTTACGTGACCTTGTCCTCCAGTTTCGGAAGCCCAGCAGCTGATGGGCGTCACCTACGGATGTTAATCTACTTTGATAAATTTAGAGGAAATCTTATTAAAACCGTTAACCATATTTCAATCAATAAAGGATTTATAAATATTCTTACGATGCTACTTTGCTAAGATGAAAGTGACAGACGAAACAAACTGATTTCGCAAGTGGAATATGCAGTCCGAGATGCAAAAATTGCACTGAAAATAGACAAACTACGCTCTAAAAGGGAGATACTGGAGGCCAGTTGAATGTTATCAGATCAGGCGGATGACCCATCAATTCAATGTTTTGACCGGTTAAATAGGCGCTAGTTTGAACTGATGTGTGAGAGCTCGCATTGTCATGATGAAGAATGATTCGTTTTCTCGTGTTCGTTTTGCGAATTTTCCTGAAGACTTCGGGGAAGCGAATGGTCGTGTACCACTCGGAATTGACCTTACTATGTCCCTCAAGTGGAACAATGGCCACAGGACCCATTCGGCCGAAGAAACAGGACACGCAATTTGCCTCGCAGTTCTTCGTGCGCGAACAACTTTTGTTGGATTGGGCTCGTCTTGGAACACCCACACGATCGACTGCTGTTTAGTTTCCGGCTCATAGGCATAGATCCATGATTCGTCACCGGTGACGATTTTATTCACGTCATTTGATGCACGGTTATGGTATTTTTTTTATCATTTTTCTCCACCAATCGACACTAGCCTTTTTTGAGCTATTGTCAAATTATGCGGGATCCAACGGGAACAAGCCTTTTTTACGGCCAAGTGTTCATGCAGCATCGAATGTATGGCCGAGGGAGAAATGCCCAAGGATGCCTCTATATCACGGTATGTCACATGCCAGTCTTGCGTAATCATTTCACGCACGGCATCCACGTTTTGCGGCACAATGGCTGTTTTTGAACGACCTTCAAGAAACTCGTCTTTGAGCAAATTAAGCCCACGTTTGAACTCGTTAAACCAGTTATAAATTGTCGGACGAGATGGTGCTTCATCCACGAAAGCAAAATGAAGCCGATCGAATCACTGTTCTTGTGATAATCCAACTTTAAAATCGTAGAAAATCGTTGCACGAAAATTTTCACGTGTTAATTCCATTTTTTGCTAAATTGATCTTGTTTTTCTAATCTACTTTCACAAAACAGCGGCACGTTTCGTTCTCTAGGACGTATCTCCAAGGTTCGATCAAAGTTTCCAGCCAGTACCGCTAGGCTAGCAGCATCTCAATGAATGTAACGTTCATAAAGGTATCATAAAACTATGGTCTACAGTTCGTGCTTTATCCAACCCAACAAGGGTAAAGAAAATATAGCCATAAAATGAGTCGATAGATCAACAAACCACAAATCTGGGCCAGTCTGTTAAATAGACAATTTACCTAACAGTTGGTATGCAATCCTACACCGTGTGTCTCGAGGCAAACGTTGAAAGCTTATGAAAATCAAAACATGTATTCGATAGAGCGGAGTATTCTCCTCAATCTTCACTGCAGCCAATGGCTACGTCCACACATGTGCGCTTTCGTCTTCCCTATCGTCTTCAAGCTCCGTTTCCACTTTCAACATTGAACTTGTCATTGATTGCATCAAGTGAACAGAAGAGTTCACACTCGACTCGTTCAGAACGCGTAAATAATTACTTCTTTTGTTAAAGTTTTGTGTTTTGTATGAAAAGGAGTATTTTCCGCAAGACTTCTCTTCATTTTTCAAAATAGAAATTTTGTGTCAACACATTTTAGCACTTATCCAATCGCTAAGAAATGAAAACACTCTTTTCTCAAGTCGCAGACACATAAATGCCGATCAATTTTAGTTCACAATCTTTGCACACAGCAAATTTTATAAATGTTGAAAGAGAAAACGATAGCAAACCCGACTTCAGTGGGCTACAATTTTCCATCCATTCCTCTTCGATTTTGACATAATCAACTTTGGCTACCACTGACAAGATTGAATTCTTCTTTTCAATAGCGCAGACATCCCAAGTTTCAATTGTCAAAATGACGAAGACGAACGAACATTGAAAATGTGTGGACAGGCACATTAACACTGCAAATTTTATTCGGTATATGTATTTAGAGACTAGGTACGAATAGAGGTCTCTCAGTGCATCCGCCTGAAGGTTAACAAACTAGACTCCCGAGAACCGGCAAAGCGACGACTATGGTTGGGCTTTTGCTCACGGCTAAATTCATATATGTATGTATGTCTCGTATAAACCCGGATATTCAAAACATATGTTCAAACTATGCTTGTGCGCCTCATGATATCCACCTCGATCCATGCGCCTTACACCTTTATCACTGTAGTGAAACCCACTGCAACGTTTTTGTCGCTAGACATTCGAATGATAACCACAACACCACAGCCCTCTCCAAGATCCATTCATATGTAATGTGGTTGCGCGCTTCTCTTATGATTGCATCGATGAAAGATGAAGAATATAAAATAATAAAATCCTCTGAAAACTATTTATTTTCCTTAAACCTTGTATAAATTTACATTATTTATTTTACATTTAATCAAAAAAATCTCAATTTTATCACATGAAATCAAAATGTTGCACTGAATTTGACTTTCGACGGCCTTTTCGCATACGAATCGATACACGCCTGCGCACTCGACGCTTCCAAACCTGATTGTAATGCCCAGTACGAATACTCTTCCCGGACTTCACAAATATGGTTAAGTTCTCATCTCGCCAATAAACAAATTTGTCCGCTTCTCCTCCTGGTGACTTGTTGCCTGAAATGGTAACCAATTTTTTGACAGGTTAATTGTGAGTTCAACATTGGTCTATAGAACGAATTTAAAAAACAAATTTTTGGACAGTGTTGGGTGTTGGTATCATAATTTTATCAGGCGGAGTGGTCAATAATGCGGCAATGTAAAGAGGAGGGAGAAGATTTTATTCAGTATACTGATTTGAATAAAAAAAAGACAATTTTAGAAAAATGTGAGTGTGTGTGGTTATGTGGAAAAACCTAACAACCTATCTAACTACATTAGGTTACACTTACAAAATAAATTCTCAACTTTTTTCTATTTTCAAACAATATTTTACTATTAATTCAAATTAATTATGTTACCAAAAATATAAATTTTTATCAATTTATTAATTTTTTTTAACTTATTTAAATATTTTTTTTATATTTTTAATAACGTCACTTTTAATGCTCCTGAATGTCGAGTCAAACTTTCAATTCCGATTTCACTATTCTTTGAAGTTAAAGAATATGATATCAATTTCCAACAATTTCCATTAAAAACTGATATCATATTCTCCATCTTCAATAAATGCAAATATCTCATTGATAAAATGACTCGACAAATAAAAGCTTTAATTTAACATTACCAAAAATATACATTTCATAAACATTTTTACAACTACAATTTTTTTTTATTTAAATATATTTTTGGTAACATATTTTTTTTTAATTACAATTTTAAATTAAATTCTTTAAGTTGAAAATTTACTTTATTTGTAAGTTAAATAACCCACTATAGTTAAGATTTATGTTTCCGAAAACAATTTACTCATGCAAACTAACAAAATTCTAATTTCAACAAATTACAATTTCAATCATTTTAGGAAACATAAATCTTTTAATAGGTTGTTAGGAAAAAAAACACATTTTCTACACTAACTACTTCAAATTTGCTTACTACCTAATTTTTAAACTACATACTAATAATTCTAACTAATTAAATAATAATAATAACTACAACAACAATATATTATTAATAAATTCTAATAATTAACCTAAATTAACCTATAACACCTACCAAAAATATATAAAATACAATAACATATTACATAAAAACAAAAAATTACCATTACTACCATATATACTACATAATATAACAACCATAAACCATACAAAAATTCAAATATTATATAATTAATAATAAATCTAACTACTAAACTAGAAACTATACCAATTAATTCTAATAAAAATCTAATAATATAATACCAAAATCTAAAATTTATATAAACAAAATATCCTATTTCTAAATTACTATATATAATATAAAACTCTTCCAAAACTCCCTTAAATGCTACTCCTAACAACAAATATCTATGTAAAACATCTATATAATATAAAATCCTTATCCCCCCTACCACATGTTCAATAAACCTCATCATGTACCTAAAATACCCCATATAAACATATAAGCAAAAAGGTCTTATAATAAAAATATACATTAAATTCATAACTCCCAAATCACTCATAATTAATAAATTAATTCACTATTTACCACTAATTATTTTTCAAAATCTTACTCTACTTTTTTCTTCTCCTTCCTTATTTATTACTCCTCCTCTCTTATTTTTCTTTTCTTTTTTCTTCTATTTCTTTTCGATTTTCTTCTATTTCTTTCTAAAATAAAAGAAATATCAATATTATTAATCTTTCACAAATCTCAACAATTATTTTTAAATTTATTACCTTTTTTATTACTTTTTTCAACCTTTTCTTCACTTTTCTTAAACTATTCTTCTTCTTCTATCTTCTTTTCTTCTCTCTATCCAATTATATTCTAAAAATACAATTATATTAATAAATTATTAATATTTTCACAAAAAAACTTACCATGAGTCTAATTCCTGAAAATATTTTCACATAATGAAATTTGTTGAAAGGGTATCTATGATTTATACAATTCATACAATCTCTATGAAACGCATCAAGGTATGAGTACTTGATTTTTTCATTGCTTTAAAATTCTGATTATAGTTTTGTCAAACTTTGAAACAAAATTGAACTTATCCGTGTTGCGAACTCAAAACCATTGGCGATGCTCCAATGGATGCAAATATGAAGATGGCCGGAATGCACGTTGCCGGATTGGTAAAATCGTTACTTCTTGTGGAGGTCGATTGAAGCGAAATGGATGCCGACGTGCGGCTAGACAACCAGCTCGCTTGATACGAAAAAATCGAAGATACACTTACTCTCTCTGAGACTCGACAATTGTCCGTCAATTAACTAACGGTTCTGATGCGACCAATTGCTTAGCCTAGTTTCAATTTTTGTATTAACTTCAACAATTCCTTCAATATCTTTGTGAATTAGCAAAGCAAAGAGATTTCATTGCAATACCGACGCGACCGCAAAAACTTTGACACCATCGATTCTTGAATCACTTCCGAAAAGGGTTGAAACAAAATTGGACACGAACTAAATTAGCTGCTATACAAATTCGTGTCGAATGCAGACAGTATTATGAGTCATTTTTTTTTGGGGATTACGATGCAGCAATATGTCTCCTTACTCGTTCCCGGTCTTGGCGGTGGTTGGAGAGATCCGAATCAATGTTTCTGTATCACGCGGTAAGATAGTACAATTTCCAGCTTCAAAGCACATGTCCCTTTAGACAAAAACGATGGAGGAGTCACCGGAATATAGGTTAGGTTTTTTGCTTTAACCGTTGTGGAAGACACATACGGGACATTTATTTAAACTAAAGATTTCCAATTTTTTACAAAAATATACACAGAATATGGAATAGTTTAAGTAAATATTTTAAGCCGCTAAAGGATACGGCAATTGTATAAAAAGAATAAAGTTTACATACATTTTACTGTTATTAGATGATTATTCATTTGAATGAGTTTGGATACAAAATGTTAAATGTTTTCAAAACTATGAAGGAAACTTTTGGATAAAATTTTACGAAATAGAGATTCGAAATTATGTTGATTGTTGATATAACACGCTCGTTCTAGTTCGAGCCTCTGCCAAGCGCGGAGTAGTTGATGTCCATATTGAATACATGAGTTGTCGATCTCGACCCGAAAGGACCATGGCATATCATACGTGCGGCAGTTACAAATATTTTATCCTGCTGTGAAATTCTTATTAATATCTTTGAGTTTCGAAACTATATGTTTAATGAATTGCAAATAAGAATGAATATGTTGATCGCAATCATGACGAAGTAGAGATTCGAGATTGTGCCTGTCTAGACAGTTTCAATTTTCGTTCGTCTTCATCATTTTGACAATTGAAACTTGAGATGCTTGCGCTATTGAAGAAACGCATTCATTCTTGAACTCGATTGCTAATGTTAAATATAAACAACTCATCATCTATTCATACTATTAATGAAAGAATTTATCATTTACCCTTCCTGACCACAGCCGCGACACATATTTCCCAATAAATAATGAACAGATGTGGATAGAATGAGGCATTGATCTCTTCTGTTCACTTGACGCAATCAATAACACGTTCAATATTGAAAGTGGATACGGAGCTTGAAGACGATAGTGAAGACGAAAGCGCACATGTGTGGACATAGCCATTAAGTGGTTCTGGTGTTGTACTGCCACATATGCTTATATGGCGCGCTCGTTCTCCCTCGAATTTCTCACAGTCGCGGAGTAGATGTACCAATTGAATGCTTGAGTTGTCGCATGGACAACGATCTGTTCGAGCTCGTTTGAACCGAAACAAATATTCGAGGTGATAGCCGTGATTTGTTTGGAATTGCGTGGTCTCGAAGGATATTCCGCAAATACCTCGCAATCGCCGCACTAGTTGCATCGATGGCAACATGGGAAAACAGTGTCTGCCCTTGCTGTTGTGATTTCGATATTCGACTCTCCATTCGTTGTCGCTCTCTTCTTTGACGAGTTGTTTTATGTGTGATATAGGAAATAATGAGTAGCTAGTTTGTTCTCGAAATTCATTTGCGGCTTCCTTAGCTGCAACATCGGCAGCTTCGTTTCCACTAATATTACAATGGGCCTTTACCCATGAAAACTTGACTTGGCGATTCGTCTGATTAATGGAATATAGCGCTTTGTGGATAGAATTTACAATCGGATTCGTGTTACTTCGGTTTTCAATAGACTTGAGCGACGACAAACTATCTGTGAAAATGCAGGCACTGAGTACATCTGTGTCTTGAATCCATAGAAGAGCTTTGAGGATCGCGTAGAGCTCGGCTTGATATACACTGCAAGCTGATGCTAATTGGTACTTTCTCACATCGGGCTCTCCGATCCGATCCGATCCAATCGCACACCCAACGTTACCATTCTCAAGTTTCGATCCATCAGTAAAAATTGTAGTTGAGGTACCTTGAGAAACGGCGCTTACGTCTTCTTGGCAATCGCACTTTTCGTATGTTATCGTCTGTCGATGAGCTGGATGGAGCATATCTTTGGCAGGTGTACGGCTTTCATGCGTGCCCAGTTGTGCATACGTTCCGTGAAATTTGACATCTTCGATTTTAGCGATATCCCTGACCACTAAGTACAGGGGTTTGAAGTCCGCAAGAGCCAACGCTGAGACGCCAGAAACGGTATGAAAACCACGAATAGCCTTTATAGCGTATTTGCGTTCGAGCTGGCGAAGCCACTTCCTTACAAAAACGAATTTTGTAGCACGTGCCCATATAGCTGAACCGTAAGTGATCATAGGTACAACGACGCGATGGTACAGGATTTCAATATTTTCGGACTGAAGGCCCCAGGTAGGACGAACAAATTTACAGATGTTATTAAACGTATGTTGAGCTCGTTCAGTTATATGCTTTGCATGGGAGGCGAATTTAAGACATCGATGCCGAGGATATTGAACTCGCTTTGAAAAGGCACATTAATAATATTCATGCAGATGTCGATGGATTGAGCTTTATTAGTAAAAGCAATAGCTTTGGTTTTAATTGGGTTAAAACAAAGTTTAACTTCTTGGCCCCATTTTTCCACAGCTTCTAGGCAGTAGTTAGTCTTTTCTTGTAGCCTTGTTAGGTTCTTGTCAAAGCATATCAATAATAAGTCGTCGGCAAATGCTTGGAGAATGCATCCATCTGGTAAAGATTTCTGGAGTACCTCTTGACTAATCAAGTTCCAAAAAGTTGGACCACAAACGGATCCTTGAACACATCCTTTCGTCATAATTTTACAAACTCGAGCGTCACCGTAATGCAGAATCACTTCCCTGTGCTTTAAATAATTTGTAATTAATTTAAATATATTTACCGGACACTTGATTTTGCGTAATTGTTCCATAAGAGCTGGCCACCATGCGTTGTCAAATGCTGCTTTAATATCGAGGGATACTGCTACAACTTGATGATTTCTCTTTTTCTCTTCGACGAGTTGGAGACCGTGCCGTAAAGCATCAATAGTGGATCGTTGTTGTCTAAAAGCGAATTGGCGGTCGGAGTATTGGTTGCTGACCTCCAAGTGATGAACAAGCCTTCTGGTGAATAATTTTTCTAGTAATTTACCTAGAATTGGCAGAAGCCCAATGGGGCGATATGAGGTCATGTCGCTATAGTCGTCTTTTCCTGCTTTTGGGATTATTTTGACGAACGCTTTCTTCCATGTCTTGGGAAAATAGCTTAGTTCAAGGCATTTGTTCATGATTGATGTCAGAATTAAAGAATTAAAGCGCAAGCAAGTTCTAAACATATATCTGATGTCAAACCATCAACACCAGGAGCTCTGTTTGGGCTCATTGACTTCAGACATTCAAGTACTTCGTCAGGTGTAAAATATTCTTCGTCGAAAGAAGCAGGTTCCTCCAGTTGTTTAAGTCGTAAATCTGTATGGCTTGCTAGCGAATCTTCCGTGTCATCTGGATAGAAATGGTTGAGTAGACATCGAGCAGTCTCGTGACTTGATGTTGTATAGGTCTCACCAATTTTAAGCGTTTTATTTATAGTTGCGGTAATAGGAGCATCCTTAATGATTCGATTAGTGTGCGAGAACACATCTTCTTTCCCTTGGTTGGAGCATAATTCGCGAAAGTGCTGTGTAGATGCGGCATGAAGCGCATTAGCATATTTTTCCTTTTCTTCCTTAAGCATTTTAGCAAAATCGCTTACTTGAGGAGAGTTCTTATGTCTAGCAAGTTGGTGATGTAAACGAATTACCTCTTTTTTCATTTCTTCCAATTCGGCCGTCCACCAGGGGTTAAACTTTGCAGGAGGTCCTCGGAACTTCATAGAAGCAAAACAAGCAGATCGAATTGTCTTTGTAAGAGATTGAACATGCTTTTCCAATTCGAGCGGTGTATTGATGTTTGTTACATTCGCAGTAATATTCCTTAAGGTTAGCTCACGATGTAGACAGGATCGGAAAAGTTCCCAGTTTGCTTCTCGTGTTTTGAAAGTGTAAGTTGATGTTTTTGCACACGCTTTGATTTTGATGAATGAAGACTGAATGTAATGGCATTATGGTCGGAACTTGGTACACCTTTTAAGTCCACCGTCCAATTATGTATCATGTCAATCACGTTAGTTGATGCGAATGTTACATCCGGGATAGAGGTATACCGTTGATTTTGGCGCACTATGTCAAAAGTAGGAGTGCGCCCCACATTGACCACGTGAAAGGAGTTCGAGCCCATTAGAACGGCAACACTGTCGCCCCTGTGATCACTATGGTCACAGCCCCAATCTGCATGCTTTCCATTAATATCACCAGCAACAATAGCATATTTTCCTCTTGTACCTTCAAGCAAAGTGCATACAGCAGTAAGAGTGTTATGACGATCCTCATTTGGTTCAATGTAAACGCTGGCAATTATTAGATGACGTTGTTCGAACTGGAGTTGCACCGCTGCTAAGTTGGGTGTAGACAGATGAGAAAGTCCTAATGTCGCTCCAATGTTAGCATTCATAAGTACAGCAGCTTTAGTGTGAAGATCATTTGAAGCGAATTGGAAGATATTGATACCAGTAATGGAGCGCATCGTTTTGCTATTACCAACATATGGCTCTTGCACTAAAGCGATGCCATAATTATTTTTTAAAAAGTGTTGCAAAAATTCATGCTGTATGGTGTAACAACGAGCGAGATTAGCCTGAATAAATAATTTGATTTTCATAATCTGTTCAACAGCCATAGTCGATTCGATCGCTGAGTATCTTCATCATGGCTTTTATTTGGGGACATTTGTGAGATGTAGCATTGTGGTCAACTGCAGCAATGCTAGCGTTAGCCTTCAAATTATGGCTCATGCAGTTTGAACATTTGCTAGGCAATTTTCTGGAAGTGCATTCATTGTATTTATGACCTATCATACCACAATGAGAGCAAGTATTCTCAGCGGCTGAGCATTTAATTTGGGTGTGACCATAGCGAAGACATTTGTAGCATTGCAGAAAGGGCGAAAAATCATCAGCATGGATTCTCTGGTATTCAATGTTGACTCGCTTCTCGTTCATCAATACAGCGCGTCTGACAGCCGGTGTTACTTCTAAGACAGCATTGTAGAGCTTATCGTTCCTGTTTTTACGTTTAAAACGCATTTTGATATCATCTGGTGTAACTGTTGCACTTTTGACTAATGGATTTTGTTCGATGATAGTGGCGATTAACTGTTCCAAGCTAACGTCAGAGCTGATACCTTTCAAAATGATCAGAGGCTGCCGGCGCTTTGCTATCTCCGCGGATATATTGGGTTGATTCTCGATTTTCCGAATGACTTGATCTCGTTGCTGCTCGTTTTCAAAGGTCATGCGAATAGTGCCGTTTGATGTAGGCTTTATCTTCAGAGGAGCAAACGCACATTTTCTGAAGTTCACGGCGGTGCTCACCTCTTTAGTAACTTCTGCATGGGTTTTAGTAATAGCGGAGCGCACTACATTTGTAGGCTTGGTTATGTCTAATTTTGGTGGCGAGTTAGGTTAGGTTGGGTTCAGCGTTCAGGGGTCGCCAGGTCTACACCCAGCGCACTTAGACCAGAATTTGGTCCATTGTGGTACCACCGAGAGAATCGTGCCTCTACTAACCGCTTATGACAGGGAACCAGCCCGTACTAACAATATATCTATTGAGCAGTATTGGGCTCACATCACGAAGGTCATCGGTATCATAAAAATACCTTGCGCCCAGAAAACGCCTCCGTTTCTCGCACAGGGTGGGACAGTGACAAACTAGGTGGTGCACACTCTCTTTCTCGTCATCACAACTTCTGCAAAAGTCGTTGTGAGGAATTCGGAGTCTTCTTGTGCGCTCTCCAATAGGGAAATGCCCCGTTATTACCCATACCACGTTGCGAATATGCTTTCTATCCAAACACAGTAGCAGTAGTACTAACTGCAACTTACACGAGTATCGCTTGTCATCAAAGTGTTCTGAGCAGGCACATGCCTAATCTAAAAACTTTATTAGCAGCCTACGTAGAAAAATTTTATGGCCTATCGTCATTAGGAGAGGATTGTACTGTCGAAGTTTTTTTCTATTAAATTTATATTTTGAGTAAATTGTTACACATGTAGAACAAATTGAAGAGAATTGGCCAACTAGTCTTGTCTCTAGCCCAATCTTTGAATTTCTGAATAGCAGGGCGGTGACATAAGAGTTCAAGCACAGCGTGTCTATAGGTGGAAAAAACAACGTTAATTGAATTGGCAGCAAGGAAGTAATACTGTATTATAAGACTTACTATTGGTCCATGTAACAACTAAAAATACAGGGTGACTCGGGGTAACCTGACACTTTTTAAAATGGAACTTAACTTGCTCTTTACAGCATGACTCTCGTCTATGTAAGGTTGTGGGGCAATTACAACTCCATTCCCTTGGTTGAAAGCGCTTCAATTGATCAGATGGACAATAGAACATCGTGTTACGGCGTTTATCCTTTATTTATAAACGACACGCATCAGTCTACAGTTAAGTACGTGCGTAAAATTCTCAGCTTTTTTTTTATCGATTGTGCAGAGACAGAAATTATGCTCTGCCCTCCTGAAATCAAGCACATATATTCATTCTTAACCGAATTAATTTTTAATGCAACACTTCGACACACATCTGCCATTTGAGCTACATCATTTGAGTTGTTAGGGCTCCTTTATACAGTCAGTCATATTTCTATTATCATATGTAAAGGGTGGCCCAATTGAACTGCAACCAAATGTAGGTAACTGTAAATCTGTGACCGCTAATGATAGCGCCCTCATATTTTGTTCCACGACAGTTCACCTTGTTGTGTTTAAGCATCCGCAAGCGTTTGCGCCTGAGTGTTGTGAAAAACACTTTATCCGTGATGGAAGTAAAACGTAACAGTGTGATTGGGCTATATTTGGCTGGAAAGCCGCAAGTGGAAATTGTTCGTGCTCTTCAACACCTGAATATCAACAAATCTTTTGTGTATCGAACCATAGCTCGTTACAATGAAACTGGTAGTGCTGCTAAACGATATGGTGGTGGCCGGAAAAAAACTGTATCAACCCCGGAAATGGTACGGAACATCAAGGCTCGAATTCGCCGAAATTCTCGGCGGAGTGGCAGAAAAATGGCTGCTGAGCTGCACATTTCGAAATCAACCATTCAGCGAATATTGAAAAAGGAGCTCAAAGTTAAGCCTTACAAAATACAAAAAGGACAACATCTAGTCGAAGCCCAAAAAAAAAAAGTTAGATTCGATAGGGCGAAAGAGCTATTGCGATTGCACGAACGTGGCCAGTTACGAAATATCATTTTCTTCGATGAGAAAAATTTCCGGTATATTACGCTTTTAGGTCCCCAAGGGAAATTTTTCTTGTTCTTCTTATCGACACTAGCGACACCGTCCGCCATAAAGCTATGTGTCCGCTTTATGGCGGAAAATATCGGAAACATCAAAAATTTCCCTTGGGGACCTGAAAGCGTAATGTACCTTTAGATATCCGGATGGCCACCAAAACTCAATCCCCACCGTTTGTGATGGTTTGGTCAGCCGTGACGGCGAATGGTCCGGTAATGTTTTTTGATTGTGGCATCAAGATGAATGCGAACGTTTACCGAGAAATTGTTTTGGAAGGTGCTTTGAAGCCGTGGGCACGCAGACATTTTACTGAAAGAGAATGGACATTTCACCAAAACTCTGCACCGTCACACAAAGCACGCGCAAACCAAGACTGGTTAAGAAACAATGTTCCAAAGTTCATTTCGACCGAACAGTAGACTCCTCATTCACCGGATGCGAATCCGCTGGACTACTCCATATGGGGGATTTTGCAGGCCCATGTCAACACTAAAAGATACCAGAGTATTGATGCGCTGAAGGCAGCTCTTCGCCGTGAATGGGCAAAAATGCCAGAGGCTCACATTCGTGCAACGTGCGATTCGTTTGTCAACCGACTCAAAGCCATAGTTCGCGCTAATTTTAAAAATATAATTGTATTTCAATATTTGTCGCTTATCTTCAATAAAATTATATATTAAATAAATAAAAAAATCAGTTAGCCAAAAGTTGCAGTTCAATTGGGCCACCCTGTATGTCATATCCTTAAGCCTACTCAATTCATTCGGTTCAAATTTTCCCACATGCAGTAAACGAAATCAAGTAGGCTTAAGCATATGACATACATATGATAATAGAAATATGACTGTGTAATGGAGCCCTTAGAGAGAAGTCAATTGTCGTCGGCATAGTCCAAGTCTTCAAGTCTTGATGGTATCTTAGGTCGCCAACACATGGAGAATATAAAAAGATGGCAACTTGCATTTTCTCTATATGAAGTTTGGTAGAACGAAGAATCCATGGATTCGCCCGTCTGTGTACGGCCAAATACCTTCTATCTGATGCCTTTTCTTTTATGGTCGCAGAGTAAGTGGCTTGTTGAGAACAGCATTGGTGATAGAATACAGCCTGCCTAACTAACGCAAGGAGGATCTTGATTCAGCAAATTTTTCAATTACATTTCGGAGCTTGTTAATGTGATTGCTATTCGTACTGCGAGAAGACAGATTCCACACCAATTATAACAATCCTTCAGTTTTTCTTTCTTTATTTCTTCATTTTAGAGAGAGAGTCTCGGTTGCCCAACACTCTTGGATTAGGGCAGGAGAATACCCGCTTTCAAATGTTCCATATGGACAAAACCCTGAATGCTTTAAATGGGTTGCATTTTGAATCATTCGAAGCCTAGCACTGATTATAGTGATGTTTCGTCACCTCGACTTGGATCTGGCCGTAATCACTCGAAAATAGACTTCCAATCTATGGGAGATTGTCGCGCTTCCTTATCCAAAATAATACTTCCTCCAGCCAGTCGTGTCAAGTTCACTACCAGAGTAAACCAGCACAGTTAGAGAGAGGAAGATAACGGTAATTTCCAAATCAGACGATTCGTTCGATTGTTCGTGTCAGTCCTAATATTGAGTGCATTCAGCGAGCACATATTGGAAAGAGCTACTGGAAAGTGTTCTCTCCCCGCGTCCCATTCACCCGCTAATCGCTCCACATGCGATGTATCGAAAATTTCCCCTATTTAGCGTTGAATTGGAATGCTACATTTAGATGTGTAGCTGCTACTTGGACTGCTCGATCAACTGTCACGCACAGTTGCTCGACCATCAATACTGGAAATTGTTTATTCACAGTTCAGCAGAAAAATGTCATTTCTGAGCCTGGTTTTAGTGAACGTTATAATATTGTGCGATGAGAGTACGTATTTTGAAAGGAAAGTTGCAGTTTTAGGTTTTTTGAATTTTTGATTGCCGCAATGTCTGCGGATGTATCAGCTGGTTAGAGAGAACTGACGTTTCATGTAGCAAGTCCATTCAGCGAACACAAACTTATCAGTTTTCCAATTTCTTGTGGTGGGGATATGTAGCACATCACAATATGTGCTCGCTGAATGCACTCATTATATAGGCGGTAATTTCCCTTCCGTGTCTACTGCACTTGCCCCACATCGTCATCAAATCGCAGTCCGTTGTTTTTATCAAAGGGCCGTATATCATTCCGTGGCAATTGAGGGTCGATGAATGTGATTTTATGAAGCGTTAAAAATAAAAATAAATTAACCCCAAAACTACAGAGTTAATTTTTGTTAAGCTTCATACACCCATTGCTTAGTAGCTGAGGGGCGACTCTAACTTTTAAATGGTAGTAGCAAGGTCTCCCAACTTTCTACGTCGGGTTTCAAAACCACAATTTTCCCAAATTTCAGTTTAAAAACATGAAAATGCCATTATCTTGCTTATAATTGCATTTTACATGAATTAAATTTTTTTTTAATTGTCATGTTCGCGAGTACAAATCTTTCTGTTTTCACATGTGACTCTATATTTCCAGGGAACCAGTAAAGCCGATCGACCATCATTTCGCAGTGGTGTTATGGATAAATTGTCGTACGTAAGCACAAAATCACTCGACGATGTGGACAAGTATGTGGTTGGCATTCTTCAGGATGGCGAAATTCACTTGACCACAATCAAATCTATTCTACAATTGCGACCGAGTTTTTCCTATTTCGATAAGCAAGATAAACGCGCTAAGGCCGAACAAAAAGCCGAAAATGAAGAAGCCGACGACGAGGAAGTTCAACAAGTGACGGTGAAATTTTCGCGAAATGGCAATGATCGCTTAAAAAAGGCCCGCGAGAAAACCTATGACTATTTCATAAAAAAGTCGGCCGAGGAGCCGTGGTGCGAGACGCTATGGTCTTCGAAGGACTCCAATACCGCCGAGCTTGAAAAACAAAAATTATTTGCCTCACATGTGGACTCCACGGGTACTCAATGAAATTTTATCAAGGAATAATAAATATTAATTTTTCGTTTCAAATAGGCCATGTAATGGGACTCAACGCTGAAGAATATTTGAAAAAATTGATATCACATGAGAGATCCGAAGCAGATATTGAGTCAATACTCCCAAGTAAAGTGATAAGCAAAGCTAAACTAAAAACACTTGGTCTAAACGACCAAATTCAAGTCATTTTAAAAGACAGTAAGTTTTGGATTGTGTTCGTAAGTTGTCGCACTAAAATTAATTTCTTTCTAGCAAAAATGATTACTTTTGCAAATCTTATGGCTATTCTGGAAACGTGTGATAAAAGTATTACAGCCGAGAAGGTAAAACTTGCAGGAGTGCTTTGTATTTATGAATGAATTTGCATATTAATTTCACAGGTTCTACGAACGTTGCCACTAGTTGGAATCTTACTACACGGAAATTGGGTGGCACAATCGGAAGTGCTGTATCCTCCCAAAAGTGTGTCCAACATAAATGGAGTTCCGGCGGAGCTAATGGTTCGAGCTAGAGACTACATTGTAAGTGTTTACAGTTTTCACAAACTTATGAGCCGTATTGATTTTTTCTCTTTATTTGAAGCTGTTCAAATTCACAAAACAAGATTGTCTGAATCGACGAAAAGTCATAATTTCAACCCAACTACCGTACGAGGAGGTCTTGGAAATTCTACAGTCCATTGCTAAACTAAATACAGAGAAGAAATGGGAATTGCTACTACCGCCCGATCGAACGTTTGAAGCTCGCTATCCGGATCTTGTACAACGGCAGGAAATGATTTGGCGAGCGAGAGAGAATACTTTTAATGAAATGGACTTTGAAAAATCGCCTAAACGTGCCAGGAAGCGGTCAATTCGAGAGCCTAAGATTGAGAAATAGGAAACGTGTTTTTTTACTGGTATGCATATTAATAAAAATAATACAAAAATTTGAAAATTTTTCTTTAGTTATTGTTATTTGTAAATATTCAATACAGTTCCAAGAATGTTGTAAATCGTGTTGCGATTATTTTTTGCTGACTTCAATTTTTCTACGATTGGGAAATTTCCTCGACTGGGAGTAGTTGCCACTACATATTTACTATTTCACGTAGTTAGTATCTTTCCTGCGTAATTTGTGATGGCTCGTTCAAACCTTGTACTGAGGAGTTCCATTTTGCCAATTTGTCGTAGCTGTTTCGTCATCGAAAATTGGTATCGCTAATGATTCAATGATAAGGACCAGAAGATATTTTCTAGAGGTGCTCCTTAAGACAGCGAAGCTAACGGTAACGGCTCCAAGAAGCAGGCGTCTCTAACAAGCTACCCCAGGACTTGCCAAAGTTGTTTTTTGGTGGCTGGCATTTTCATCCAAAGGGTCATATCAGATGTTTGGTTTGCGGCAACCCTGGTCGCTGTAGTCTTTCAAACAACGACTTAATAGTCCCCCAAGTACGGATTAGGTTTCAGAAAGTTTATTGATGAGCCGTGTCTAACAAGTTCATCTGCAGCTTCAATGCCCCTGTGGCACGGCACCTAATACAGTAACGTGATAAATGTTTGAGCGACTCTGAAGAGTACCAAAAGATTCTTTCACGTTTCACGCCTTAGTAGCTGTCTGGCTATCGGTACATATAGCAACTTTAGAGTTAGCGGGCTTCTTTTGTAAAATCTCTTTAGTGCAGATCTCAATAGCATGAATCTTCGCTTGGAATACAGTTGGCCAAATGTCTATGGCGTTTGATATTTTAGCGCCAGGTCCAACACAGACTTCGTTCTAAGTTTTTGTTTCATCGGTAAACCACATGGAGCTATTAATATCGACCAAAATTGCCGTCATTCCATTCCTCGCGACGAGGGGTTCTGAATTCGCGAATTTATCCAATTGGCTTGCAATGTGATTTTCTCTGGTGTTGTTGTTGAGCTTATAATGCCATAAATCGTGGTGTGCATTGAAGTCACCCAGTAGTAAACGATATTGTCCGGTAACAAGGGAGCTTATGCTAGCTTGGAATACTGCGGGAAAACTTGAGGCTGGTGGGGATTTCAATGTCAACATTTCTTGACTTGACGGATATCAATTGTAATTCGATGGTGGCTGTATGGCACCGCATTGTGTATCAAGATCGCAAAGCCTAGACTAGACGGATGATGTTGTAATTTTCGTAGAAATTGAGCGATTAATTGGGATGAAGGCTCCAATTTAGATGTAGTGTCTCTCCATAAAGGCTGTAAGTTCAGCGACTTTACTTTGCAGACCGCTTTGTAGTTTATCTATACTATTCTGGTGGTAGTATTGTTGAAGACTAGTTGTGGTGGTGCAGGTATTACGTTATGTCGTCCTGTGGCGGGACGCTGGCGATGATTGTCATTTCCTGCTGAGATGGCGATGATGACTGTTGTCCCGCTGTTTCTACAAAGGGGTGAAGACGCTACTCCCTTTATAGGTATTGTTGAACCCGGAGCAATTTTTTAGATGGCACCATTCGTCACAGCACGATCATTGCACATATGACTCAACATTTGTGTAAATCCTTTTGCCATAAACGCAGCAGATACATGCACCAGGATTATAGTTTCGATGCCGGCGTGTATAAGTATAATTTGGAGCAACTGGGCCGGCCAAGGTTCCTGCATAGGGATAAAAACTGAAGTGAGTGATGAGTACAATTTTTTGTTTTCCCACTTGCGCCGAGGGGGCCGTAGCGATTCTTGACCATGCTTGTGAATCATAGGTCGTTCTGGGGCGTAGACCCAAACGCTGTGGGCACACCAGAACGTGCATCGATTTTTAGGCCGCCAGTGTAAAATACTGACCTCAGCCTCTCGGCGGCCGAGAGGTATGACCACCAGTTGAGCTCGTCTCGTAGCTCATCTGTCCGGATACTAGTCAACCTCCGGTTTAAATCTAGACTTCTGACGGTTGAGAAAATTGCGCATGGCTCTTATACAGAATGCCATGCCTGCAGGTGACCAAGGAGCTCCGCGGAACATCAAATTATCTTTCTATCCTGTGTCACAAGATCAGGATTATTAGTACAATCCTGCGAGGGCTGTTACTGCTGAGTGGGTCAGAACTATCGAACAACACATTCGTGCCTTGGTTCGAGGAAAGTATTTTCCCTAAGTTACACACTATTCAGAGTTACTCCCTCAGAAACAGTGAGCTAAAGACCAAAGTCATCTTGGCTTCGATAAAAGCGCAAAATTGGTTGCGGACAGAGAACTGAATTGTTCACAATCGGGAAAATTCCGGCCCTTTCGATCCATCTGGTTCTCAGAACTGACGAGACATAATGAAACCGCTTAAGCCAAGGTCCGACTGCGAGTTGGAGTCGAGGCCCGCTCCGTCTACCAACTGGAATCCTGCTCCATCCACCAGCAGCCGTGCCAATTCCCCGCCTGTTCACTCAGCATCGTCATCCCGAGGCCCTGCACCGCATGTCAGTTGAAGCCCACAACTTTGACTGCGAATATCCTGTAAACAAGGATCGCAAATAGACTTCGGCGTGAGTATTCTGGACTAAATCAGGGACTTTTTTCGGCATCACTCAAAACAGGAGCCGCGGGAAATAAAAAATGCACTGTACCTGCTATACCTACCCATACAAAGAGAAACTTTGACTGCGAATACCCGGTAAACAAGGACACGGATCGCGAAATGGAGTCCTTGATTTTTAGGCATCACTCACAGGGGCCCCGGAAACTAAAAACTCAGATTTGATTCGTCTTGGTACTACATAATATAACAAATTAAAAAATCAGATATCGTGGATAACCACCGTTCGAAATCTGCTTAGCCATGCACCAAACCAATAGCGCCTCAGGCTGCTTGGAAATGTATTCTCTTTGTTATTTCTTATGCTAGAAATAGATTGGACGCATCAACACCAACATCAGCATCAACATTTCAATTTAGAGCACATGCATTTGCATTTGATGACCCACATTGGGTGGGGTTCCGAAACGGGGAACATTACGCTATCAGCTTCGCAAGAAGAATTTTCTTGTTCTTGTTATCGACACTAGCGACACTTATCTTACGGTCCGCCATATAGCGGACATATAGCGGGAAATATCGGAAACACAAAAGTTCCCCCTATGAGAGCGGATAGCAGAACATGCCCTGATCAGCAAAATTGCAGTTAGGGGATCAGAATGGCAAACATGTTTGCGAAACATACGCAACTGTTCCGTTTTATAGCCCCACCCATTGACAGCAGCAACAAAAAAAATGCTGCTGTTGCTGCTGTCAATGTGGGTCATCAAAGGCAAAAGCGTGTGTTCTAAATTGAAATGTTGATGCTGATGTTGCTGTTGCCTGATTTTCATTTCCAGAATAATCGTTTTATGTGCTCGTTGACGTCACTTGTGATCTCGCGCGTGTCATTTTGTCTTTGATATTCAGTCGGAGTTAACGACAGTGGACCGGTAACCGGAAGTGCTGTCCGATTTTGTTGGCGGTTATGGCCGTTATTTTCGGAACTCTTAAATCGCTAATAGCGAGTATTTATTATTGTGTGAATAATTTTTTTTTTATTAATTTTCCCTGATTCCCCAGGTATTTTTCCAGCTGGTAGAGGTGTTGCAATATGAGGCCCCGAAACTAAAAAAAAAACAAAAAATAAAACTACAACGACTGTGTTTACGGTCATAGTGCATTTTACCAACATGTATATATAATATCCTTCACTTAACCTTTCCTTTTAATAGTCAATGTTAAATGGAAAGTTTTTATGATGTGTACCCATCTCAAATTTACAAATACGTTCACCGGTGTGCAATGAATCAATAACTTGCATTTCTCCAGCCGACAGTTGGAAATCAAAAACGTTAAAGTTCTCTGCAATTCGAGTCGGTGTTACGGACTTTGGAATAGGTACGGTTCCAATTTGAATCTGAAATACGGAAAGGCTAAATAAATGGACGAAGCAAAGCGACTTTATAAAATAAAATTATATTCGAAATTAAATAAAGGACGAATATTGTAGATATCTTCTAACCATTTACAAAATACACTGCCTGTCATAACTATAGCCGCACCATAAAACAGACTGATCCTTTAAAATTTAAAGAGAGTTATTCTACATACTATAAAGATAAGGGATATTAAAAAGACAAATAAATTCACAAGAAGTTTGCTTATATTTCAAACCGTTATTTCTCTGTAAAGCAAAATCTAAATTTCTCGTCTGTCATAACTATGTATAGCCGCACTTGGAACTAGTATGGAAAAAGCTGATAAAAAAGCGGAAATTGACGGAATTAATAACTGGAAAAATATTTTAAAAATTAAATTGACTCCGAGGGTTTATTTGTTTATTTCTCTGTAAATAATTATAGCCGTTTTTGGGTTTTGTGTTTATTGACCTCTCAGTATCGATAACCTTTTCTTTTACATAGAAAACTCTTTAAAATATAATTTTTTTACGTAATAATGTTCCTTAAGATTTCCTGTCTAATTTGGTTGAAGGAGAGGCAACCTTTGTAGCATTTGTTACATTAAAACCTTCTTGAAGTGCAATGATTGGTGGGAGATGATGCAATCTTTTGATACAAAATCCGTTATGTGTCATGTCTTTTGTATTCAAACAAAAACAGTCTATGGTCAGGATATTCTAGAGAAATTTCCTTTGTATTAGAGGTGGTTACAACAACTTTTAAATACATACACAACCGTGATTAAGAATATTAAGGAACTCTGACTCAAATTTGTATTGAGATCTATGGAAATCCGGCAAGTGCTCATTAAAAGTATAAGCCAGGATAGTCTACCTACGGAACAGTTGATTTCGTCACTTCCAGCATAGGAAAAATTTCATGGGATTGTCGTTACGATAAACAGCTTCAATTTTTTTTTTTGAAGCAAGAGATTGCATCAATTCTTACCAGTCGTCGTATTTAAAGTTGGTTCCAATCATGGGCGTAGCCAGGGGGAGGCAAGGAGGGGCGGTCGCCCCCCCCCCCTGGCCGATGATTATGGTAAAAAAAATCCTTACCAATGTAGTAAAAAAAATCACTGCACTATACACTTGAAGGCGTAAAGATGCGAGTTTGATTCCAGGCACTTGGTAAAATTTTCTGCTGACTGTAGTCTGACGCCTTCTTTGCCGCTCCATATACTGCCGCATGACCTTGATAGTTTCCAGCCAGGTGGCACGGACAAATCGACAGCAGCACTCGTAACTGACGGGAGTGCGTAGGCTGCGTCCCAATACATACAATACATTTGTAGTTTTCAGGACCTTGATATCCAGACAGGGATACCTACATGTTAGTATCACGAATCAATAACATAAGTATATCAGAAATTTTTCCCTTTAGGGCAGGGGTTCCCAACCTTTTTCAATGCCCCCTCTCCTTGCAAGGTTAGCAGAATCTGGTGTCCACCAAAGTATGTTTCGCTTATGAACGGTATAACGAATTTTTCAGGTAATCATTTTTCTTTTGTTAAGAATTCGTCATGTTGACAAATAATGAGAGAAAATCTGCCATCATTTGGAACAATCTCGCACATATTTTAGACCAATTCGATCTGCTTGGATTCTATTTTCGCAATTTAAGTTTAAGCAGCTTCAATGGTTACATTTAACTCATTTGAATATTGAATTTATTCCACACTTAAACTATGAAACATGGCTTCATCGAGCAGGTAATTTGTGGCACCATGGTAATGTTCGAATTTGACTGGTACGAAGTGAGGAAAACATAGCAGCCGTAGAGGACGATACAACTGAATTGGGCATTGCCGTGGAGCGAAATTTGGCTCCTCATCCCTACTACATTGGGTCAAGAATTGAGGCCGCATGATATAAGATGGTTATTGGGCGCTGAAAATGTTACCGGTATTAGACCTAAACAAATTGTTCCTGACGGAGCCAATTTTTTTTTTGGCTCAGCAAAATTTAATTCATTGGAGTATTTAATGAAGCATCATTTCAATTTCATTCCAGTTTAACAGGGGGTGCACCCCTGGTTTTTCCTTCGGTCTCTATTCCAAAAACAATTTCAGCGATCATCATTAAACACGACTTTGGACAGGGGCTCCTTGCTAATATATTTTATTGTGGTTTTTTGGAATTTTTTGTGGATTTTTCCTATAATCAATCACATCATCAATCGAGCTGAGCCCACGCCCCCCTCTGCCGATCGTCGTTCCCATCGGTTGGGTAGTACTGCTTTAGGGAGATTTTTTTTCTTTTGCGAGGATCATCCCATATTTTCATGCGTTTCATTGCATGATTTCTGAGCTGCAGAATACAATTTTAACTGTCATATGAAGTCGCTCCGGGAAGGTAGTTGAATTGAATTGAAGGGATTTTAGTGAGAAATGGTATACAGCTTTGCCCAGTTAGGGACCTTGTAAACCAAGCTATTTAATCAAGATTCATTTTGTAGCTAAATCATACCAGCATTGCAATTTAGATCTCGCAAGTTCAATATGCAGTCCGAGAGACAAAAATAGCACGAAATATAGACGAACTACGAATATCTGAACACGCGCAGGGTCATTTTTCGTTAGTCCATCTTTGGACCAAGGTCACAGATGTGTAATTCCAATTTCCAAGTTCTTAGCTGCTTTTTTGTTGAAGTGTTGAGATCAAAAGCACGCTCAGCAATGTTATTTATCCCTATAAATGGGTACTCGTTTAGCATCCGAGTGAGATCATAGTCCGTCATTTGGGCCGTGACGTGAGTTCGAAAAACACCATAATCTAAATCCGTTCACGGTGAGTCTCGAACCCATGACTCTGTGCACCGAAGGTGCGCGCAGTAAAAACTACACCAGCCAGACTATTCTAAAATTTACCTAACTATATTTTTGTGACCGACAATTTCAATTTCTGAGAAAATCATTATGTTGAAAATGTAGGGTCTGCTCCCCCTGACCGAAGTCCTGGCTACGCCCATGGTTCCAATGATACAAATGTTAAGAAGGGGGCATCCGATCTATCCAAATTAGACAGAAAACCATTATTACGTACAATTTATTAAAAAAAAAACACGATTTCGAAGAGTTTTTTTAATGTAAAAGCAGCGGTTACCTCAATTTCCGCTTTTTAATTAGTTTTTCCCATATCTGTTCCAAGTGCGTTGGTTAAGACAGACGGGAAATTTAGATTTTCTTTTACAGAGAAATAACGGTTTGAAATATAACGAAACTTCTTGTGAATTTATTTGTCTTTTTAATACCCCTGATGTTTACAGTATGTGGAATAACTGTGATCTCTTTGAATTTTAAAGGATCAGTCTGTTTTATGGTGCGGCTATAGTTATGACAGGCAGTGTATTGTCGGATTTTGTGATCTTTCCATCTAAGTCAAAGATTGCCTTTTCACAATAAAAAAAAAGTTCGAAACTTACCAAATATCGTAGTGCTACTTGTGTTGGTGTCTTTTTATATTTTTCAGCAATTTTAATAAGTTTCTCGTCATACAGAAATGCTGGTTTCTTCTCGTCGGGTTTCGGTCGTGCAATTGGACAATAAGCAGTGATGATTATATCGTGCTGTTTACTAAATTCAATTAATTTCTTCTGATTAAATCCAATATGACATTCAACCTGAAATCGAAAAAACGTTGTCATTAAGGTCCGATATATGACGAACTTATTAGGCTCTTGCCTGATTGGTAACTGGTTTGATTTTGCAAATATCCAAAATTCTTTTCGTTTGCTCACTATTGAAATTCGAGATACCAATACTCTTCACTAAACCCTTTTCGACAAGTTTCTCCATTTCTCGCCATGTATCAACATAGTCGACTTCACTAAAAATAAAATTCTTTTTTTTTACATAATTGTAATAATGAATAAAAGGAAAAATTTCCCAAACTATATGAAATACGTAGTCGAATTAGGGCAGTCGAAATGTTCTATCATCGTTTTTTAGTGAGTACAATTTGAATTACCTGAACATAAAATTTCCTTTGTCATCCTGTGCTACGTTATACGGACCGTCCCCTTCTACAGAACCAACAGGAAAGTGAATTAAGTACAAATCGATGTACTCCAGTCCCAATGATTCCAACGATTTTCTACACGACGCTTCAACTTTAGCCGTGTCATTATGCATTGAAGGAAGCTAAAAGTTCAAGAAATTTTATTCGAATTTAGCCGAAATAATTTTTTAGCTCTTTTAAAATTAAAAATTACCTTGGTAACCAAAAAAATATCTTCTCGCTTTACAACTCCTTCTGTTATTTTCTGTTTAATGGCACTCCCAACTTGTTGCTCATTTCCATAGTAATAGGCTGTATCAATGTGACGGTAACCGATGTCAATTGCATACTTAACAGCTTCCTCTACTTCATTGGATTTACCCTGAATTAAATTAATGTACGGATGCATATTATTGAATACCAAACCTAAGTAAATCAGGATCCCTTTTCTTTTTCATATAATCGAAAATGTCATATATGTATGTAGGGTTAATTTTCAAAAATTTGAATGGAACGAACCGAAACCACGACTCGAGGAAGAAGAAGAAGCAGAGAGTGAACGACGACGCCATCGAGACACAACGTTTGTTTTTTGTACTCGCGTAATTTTTATATTATTTGATTCCGAATAAATTTATAATAGCAATACAAACATCGCTCTTGTTATTACTGAATCCCACATGTATACATATGTAAATGATTAAATAATAATAAATATCAATATCATATACAATTCAACAAATCCAGAAACGTTAATTCATATTTAGGAAAGTCGACGAATTATAATCAGAAGCATAAACTACTCGTACATACATATGTATGTACATTTGTATAATATAATCAAAACTGCCCCTATGCTTAATATGTACATAACATATTGACAATTATCTTATCCGACACCATTATCGTGTTATCAATTTCCCAACATAGACAATTAAAATGCATGTCATTCTGATAATATAAAATATTTTTTTTTTGTTTAATATTCACGAAATGAGTAAAAGATATCGAATTATTTTATATAAAAAAATATGTACTTGTAGATAACTTTCTTTTCATACTTATTTTTACTTTTAATTTTTAATGTATATATTCAAATATAATTATTCATATTTCCATCAATATCCAAAAAAATTTTTCATGTAGTGTAAAAGATACTCACCAAGTAGGTACCAAGACCGAAGATTGGCATTTTATTGCCATCATTCAACGTAACAGTTGGAGCCATTCTCTTAAAATTTGATGCTTTAATCAATCAACACAACACTCACTATCGGCTCTGACTCGCTCTGACCGAGGAAGCTTCACTCGCTCGCCTCAAGTATGAACTGAAACTTATCGTGAAAGAACTCTTAAATATATTTTTATTCAAAAATCTTTTCTAATCTTTGTCAGAGTTGCCGCTCTGGTTTTTTTCATTGTGAAAACAAAAACAAAAAAGCCTGACAGTAGGATAATTGTGGTAAACTTTTGATCAGGTTCGTATCATCAGAGTTAATTTGAATTTATAATGCTTGAAATAGTTTACGCGCATCAGCAGCAGCATCGGCACCGCGAAACGTCAAGCGCAATGCACTTTACATTGCTGACAAAAATGTTGAGCAGAAGAATTGGCATTCAGCATATTAGTCAGCTATGAAATTCTGCCGATGCTGCTGCTGATGCGCGTAATCTATTTTAAGTATAACAGTTGTGCTAAAAAAGGTGTTACATTTGCTAAAACTTGCAAAAACACCAAAATTATAAGTAGAAATTAGAGTTTTTACTGCTCTACCTATCGCTTTGTAGGTGACGAACATAGTTTCTTTGTCCTTGCCCCGGGACCTCCCCGCCAGTGCCTTTAGGACGTTGTTTCTACTATGCATTTTGTCGACGACGTCTGTGACGTGGTTTTTCAACTTCATCGTGGTGTCTCGATAGACACCAAGGATAGGATTTCGACATACTTTGAATAGATTTTAGAAATTGCAGATCTTTAGGAGCAGTGTGAATTGAATTGTATTGAATTCGAGCTAAACTTAACTCTCGTTTTCTACAATTAACGTATGAAAATTGTTAGAAATAATGGAGCTAGAATAAAATGATATGAAATATATGATCGCAAGACTATGCGCCAGTTTTTAAAAGAATCGTACAAGCACCTCTCCTTGGCAGAAGTTGGAGAAAATTGAGATGAAAAAATAGATTGTTTTTCGGTCAAATCACACAAATTTGACTTTGAAACTCCGTAAAAACCAAACCTCTTATCCGATTTTAGTGCGGTTAGTTTTATTTTTTAGGTACATTTATTGGCTGTAATAATCATCTTACTTTGCTATTCTAGCTAGAGTTGCTTTTGAGAAATTGAAGTTTTAGTTGTACAAGAAAATGATTTTTTCAAAAATTTTCAAATGCCTGTGGCAGCTAAAGGTTTAAGCTAAGAGGGTATGTTCCGTACAACTTTTTTGCTGGAAATCACATGAGGAATCACAATCCAGTGCGTTTATGCGGCAGTTTCCGGACACCCTGTATAGTCATTCAGTCGAGCACACATAACATTTAAATCATGCCCCATGGTAAATACGGTGCAATCGTCCGCAAAGGAAATAAGTTCGATACCTTCCGGGGGTGTTGGAAGGCTCGCCAAGTAAAGGTTGAACAATGCTGCTTAATTCCCCTTTGCTTTGAACAGCTGCCAGGAAAGTTTGTATAGATTGCCTCCCAGCTAGATAGTTGGCAATCCACCTAACCTATTGTGCAGGAATATGCATATTTAGAAGGTCGGCCAACAGCGCAGAGTGAATGACCGTGTCGAAGGCTTTCGACAGGTCAAGGGCGACTAGGACGGTTCTGTCACAGGGCTATTTCTGGTTGAGGCCATTATTTATGTGATGGGTGATCAGATCCAGAGCTGTTGTGGTACTATGCATCTTCCTGAAACCATGCTGGTGAGAAGCTAGCTCAGCATTTGATGCAAGGGTGGGGTGGATGAGTGCTTCGAGCATCTTTGCAACGGATTCGGATTCGGCGAGTTTCACGCTTTTACGGGGTTTTAGAAGGGGGATGATTCGACTCTTTTCCAGAATTCAGGGATGACAAGCGTGGATATCGACAACTTGAAAGCCATCGTGAGATATTCGATGGCTCGAAGATCAAGATGTTTCAGCATGACCATTGAAATACCATATGCTCCCAATTTGACGAAAAAACAAATAGAACACACCCACACACATACACAGGCATAGACAACCCTCCTGCATCGAACCTTCATGTCTCTTGCCAGGGTGGGGTTTTTTTGGCAACTCTTGGCTGTTTCTTGTTGGAAACGGGTGTGGTCTGCCCCGAAGAGGCTTGCAACTCCCGTTGAATGGTGGCCAGTAGGACCACGCTGTCCTGCTGTCGTTGCTCTTGTGTCTTTCTAATGTATTTCTCGCATCAGATAGGATCAAATTTGACTTGCTTTCCAAAATAGTAAAAAATCCAAAATAGTTTCATGATCTTAATGATGTTATATTTCAGATTTAATTACAAAAGTTGAGTAAGGCCAAACCGCGTATATTTTAAAACTCGGCATTGAACGGGAAATACTTATGACTTGGGTCAATAAAAATCCATTTGGCAATACGATTGCCGCAATCCATTCCTTCCAAAACGCTCATATCGTCTTTTGTAAGTTCAAAATCAAACACCTGAATGTTCTCTTCAATTCGTGAATTAGTGACCGATTTGGGAATTGGTATGGTTCCGATTTGATACTAGAAAAATATTTAAATTTTATTACAGCAAATCTACTACAATTCCAAACACATGCTTACCAAATAACGAATAGCAACTTGAGCAGTGGTCTTATTGTATTTTTTGGCAATTGCAATAGAGCGATCATCATACATGAAGGCAGGTTTCTTCTCGGCGGCATTGTGTTGAGCGAGGGGGCAATATGCTGTCAGAATGATGCCAAATTTACTGCTGAATTCACGAAGTTTCTTCTGATTAAACTCGATGTGACATTCAACCTGAAAATATGATAGTGCATTAATTGTTATAAATCAAAACTCCGGACTCAGAGGAGATAAAGATTAAAGCACAAGCACAAAAAAGTACACAATTGGTAGCAGATCCCAAGAAAATCCACTTTTTCCTATTTTTAGCATATCTGAGTTAGGAGAATTAATTGACTTAGGATAATTTTCTATGCAAATCATATTCCCATTGCGGATAAATTCATCCAGAAATTCGTTTGGATTACCCTGTCACTTTCTGGACCAAGAAACGTGCTTACTATACCGATGTTATTAAAGAATTTTAGTTGTAAATAAAAATATCTTACCTGATTGGTTACCGGCTTAATTTCACAGTTCTTAACAACTCTTTCTGTCTGCTCGGCATTGAAATTAGAAAGACCAATACTCTTAACAAGTCCTTTTTTGACTAGTTCTTCCATAGCTTTCCATGTGTCTAAATAATCAACATCACTGCAAAAATAACACGAAATTCATTTTTGTATTGTTAAATTAGATTTTCTTATAAATTATAACTTAATGTTCAGCACATACTTGGTTATAACCGTATCGGAACCTTCCTTCTTTGGTTGCGGCGTAGAGTCATCAACATATTGGAATCCGACGGGGTTGTGCATCAAATACAAATCGATATAATCCAGACCCAAATTCTCCAGCGACTTTCGACATGCATGTTCAACTTTTGATGGTTCGTGATGAATACACCAGAGCTACATGAAGAGTTGTGGGTCATTAAACTATTGCAGGGATTTTTAAGTATGCAGAAGCAAGTATACCTTTGTGACAAGATAAATGTCTTCGCGCTTTACTACACCCTCGGCAATTTTATCCTTGATTGCGGCTCCAACTTCTTTCTCATTTCCATACACAAAGGCCGTGTCTATATGGCGATATCCAAGGTCGATTGCATGTTTCACGGCGTTGGCAACTTCATTTGGTTTGGACTAAAAAAATTATGTATGGTTTATTAAGCAATATGTCGTAGAAATTAACAAGAATTAACAAAATATAACTCCCCAATTGCCTCTGTGGGTCCCAGGCGTGTGTTGTCCACAGCTTTCAACTTTTGTACAGCGCGGTTTGGCGAACCCCGATCAGTGTAATTGTGGCCTAAGAACCAACTCACTGAAAACCATTTTAAGAGCAAGCTACTCCTTGAGCAATATGATGTGTTAGTGACATCTACAACAGCACCCTCAGAAGTGTCATTTATCCCCATAAATGGGTACTCGTTTAACATCTGAGTGAGATCATAGTCCGTCACATTGGTCATAAGTTCGAACAACGCCATAAACTAAATTCGTTCACGGTGATTCTCGAACCCATGACGCAGAAGGTGCGCGCACTAACCACTACGCCAGCCAGACTACATTTGGCAGATAGCTTCGGAAGAGGGAGATCATCAGTGGTCAACATTATTTTTTTCAGCACAGAGGTAGTGCCGTAAATTAAGAGGTTCTAAATAAGGAATTTAAGGAATAGTAAACACTATCTTGTTTCGATGCTTTTCTACCGATTGAAAAATTCGTTTAGTCGTTTGAGGTCTGCTGACGAGATGGAAAAATGGGCTGTCGCTTCAAGGTTTTGAATTGAACGCGACGTTGCGGCTGCCCCTGTGAAGTAATAATAATGCCGCACAATTAGAAACCACTAGATATTCCACAATACTGAGTTTCGCTAAAATGCACAATTATCTTAGTAAACTCCACCTGAGCTGTTCTTGTGACAGTCGCATTATCTGAAAAAGAATGCTTGAGGAAATCCAAAATCATGTACGCTAGGACTTGTAAAATTTTAGCCAAGGCCGTAATCGAAAATTGAAAATACTGTGCAAAAGGGTTAATTTGGAAATTCCCCTGTGGGTGGTATGTATTTTGGTAGATATTGTTACGAAATGTCCCAATTAATAGCAAAGAACTAAATCTATCGTATATATTAAAATTTAGTATAAAAAATATGTATGTAGGGTTAATTTTCAAAAATTTGAATGGAACGAACCGAAACCACGACTTGGGGAAGAAGAAGAAGAAGCGAGAGAGTGAACGACGACGCCATCGAGACACAACGTTTGTTTTTTGTACTCGCGTAATTTTTATATTATTTGATTCCGAATAAATTTATAATAGCAATACAAACATCGCTCTTGTTATTACTGAATCCCACAAATTGGGGGCTCAACCGGGATTCGGATCGCGAGTGTAAAAGACTTAATTGTTCTCGAGTCGGTGACGACGCGACGTGGCGGGCATTTTCGATTCGAGCAGTTCATCTCAGCGGAGCGCCTTGTCTTTGGGCCGCAGTGTAGTGCTTTACATTTGAGGCACTGAGAATCGGAACGCGGGCGGCGACGGTACAAAAGCGGAGCGCCTATTTTGGGGCCGCACACACAAGTTAGCGAATGCGGAGCGCCCAGTGTTGGGGCGCACACACGACGACGCAGAGCAACGCAGTGTGTCTTGTTTCGGGCACATACGACGACGTAGAGCAACGCAGTGTCTTGTTTCGGGCACATACGACGGCGCACCACGACGAACAGTAGCACATCGTGTTTCGGCTTGTTTTTGCAAATACACACACACACACGGCATTTTCTGGTGTAGACGACGACGACGGGTAGCAGAGTGTTGTTCACTGTGGCGCAGTTTGAAAAAACGCGAAACGGATTGCTGTTTGACACAACTACGGTGGCGGTGCGAGACCTTTCGTTTTGTGGTGTATACGATGACGACGACGTGTGGCGGTAAAGCTATGTTTACTTTTTAAAAGTAAAATCGCCGAAATAGTTTGAACGACGAGCGCCTTGCAATTGTGGCGCACAGACGACAAGGTGTATGACGAGCGCCTTGTATTTCGGGGTACACATACGACGACACCGTGTATCAACGACGAGTGGCTTTCGTTTCGGGCCACACATACGACGAGCGCCTTGCATTTTGGGGCGCGCATACAACGACGACGGTGTGAATGCGGAGCGCCTTGCAATTGTGGCGCACAGACGACAAGGTGTATGACGAGCGCCTTGTATTTCGGGGTGCACATACGACGACACCGTGAATCAACGACGAGTGGCTTTCGTTTCGGGCCACACATACGACGAGCAAAGAAATTGTGAACGACGAGTGCCTTATATTTTGAGGCGCATAGACGACGGCAGCGGGTGGAAGCGGAGCGCTTTACTTCTTGGATTTCGACCGAGCGCACACGGACGGAGAAATGGCAACATTGACAGATGACGTAAGCGTGGAAGGTGACACCGACACAACGATCGTAGTAGCAGATGAGCTGGGCGACTTAAAAATCTTTCAGTTGCAAAGTCGATTGCATGAGTTGGGCCTGAAAACCACGGGTTCTAAAGACGAGCTGCGGGCACGCTTGAAAGAAGCGATGTCAACAAAAGTCGAAGTTTATGACGGCCAAGAGCCGGACGCTGAACATAGCCAAGACGAAGATGATGTTAGCACTCACAGTGAATATGTGGCTTCTAGAGCGTTTACTCCACAGTTGTCATTCAAGGACGTCGAAGACTCTTTGGAAACGTTTAGCGGAGACGGCATAGAAAACGTCGAAAGGTGGCTCACGTCATTTGAGGAGACCGCCGATCTTTGCCGATGGAATAATTTCCAGAAAGTTGTTTACGCGAAAAAGCTGCTTCGTGGCTCTGCTAAGCTCTTTGTAAATTTTGAATCACATTCTAAATGCTGGACGACGCTTAAAAGATCGCTGTTATCTGAGTTCGCGAATAAAACTACGAGCAAAGACGTTCATAGACTGTTAAGTCAGACGAAGAAAAAGGGTGACGAATCATACCAAGAGTATGTGTACCGAATGTTGGAAATTGCCAGCCACGCAGACATTGAGGTCGAGGCGAAAATTCAATATATCTGTACGAAGTGCTTTTACTCCGTATTTAATTATTTGAGTATTATGAATTTTGTTAAAGTGTTGCATACGGTTCGATGTACCGCAGCAACCGAGAATGTATTATTTTTATGATTTTTTATGCGAAGAGAAATGAAAAGGCAAGTGGTCTGCTTAAAAGGTCAAAGTAGACTGATTTATTGAAATGACTGTTGCTTACTTGAAACATTATAACTGTGCGTTTACAAACAGGTAATGGCAAAACGTACTAGATGTTGATAACAAACAATGTTGCCGCTTTCGGATTTAAATAAAAGTGAAATTCAATGAAATGGAAAATGAAAATGAATTAAAATTGAAAAGAAAGGAAATTCAAAGGAAATTAATTAAGTGACAGTTGTTCAAAATGAAATTAGTAAAAAATGAAATTAATAAAAAATGAAATTGAAAATGACACATCGATGCTCGAACATTCTCCCCGCCGTTGAGCGAGGTCGATCAACATACTATGACATAGTTGTTACTTCGGCATCTATCGTCGAGATTTCTTCAGATGCGCCTGTTGATGTGAAGAGGTAGACGGATGTGCTCTCTTCTCGCTAGAACTGGCACGGCCTTCGTCAGCTGGGTTGATGACGTCATCATCCATAGGAAGTGGCGCCAACCTGTGTATGGCCCGGCGGACTACGTTGGAATCAGTGCGAACATCAGCGACTCGCACCAGACCGTCTTCACCGCGGATGACCTTTTCGATTCTACCAAGCGACCACTGCAAAGGGGGGCGATTATCTTCTTTTATGATGACCATCGTTCCGGGCTCCACGTTATGACAAGCAGTTTTCCACTTGTAGCGATGCTGAAGCTGGTTGAGATATTCGTGCGTCCAGCGTCGCCAAAATTCGCCCTTCAAATGCGCAATGAGCTTCCATCTAGTCAACAGTCCAGCATTGTTGGGCGATGCGTGTGGGTCAACCGGTGCAACCAAAGGTTCGCCCACAAGTAGATGACCAGGAGTTAGTGGAGTAAGATCGTTGGGGTCGTTAGACATTGGTGTCAACGGCCGTGAATTTAGGATTGCCTCGGCTTCGGCAAGCAAAGTTTGCATCTCTTCGTACGTCAGCGATGCGGATGATATCGTTGTTCTGAGAAGATGTTTGGCCGACTTGACCGCAGCCTCCCATAGTCCACCAAAATGTGGTGCTCGTGGTGGTATAAATGAGAATTCGATGCAGCGTTTACTGCACTCACCGATGATTTTGTTTCTCGCATTGTCGTCGTGAATAACTTGTTGGAGCTCTTGTAACTGATTGTTGGCTCCGACAAAATTTGTTGCATTGTCGCAGAATAGCTTACGACATTGGCCACGTCTGGCCATGAAACGCTTGAGTGCTCCCAAAAAAGCGTCAGTTGAAAGGTCGCTCACGAGCTCCATGTGAACAGCTTTCGACGAGAAGCAACAAAAAACAGCGACGTAGGACTTTAGTGGACGGTTCCCTCTTGCCTTGATATGTGTCCAGACGGGACCCAGAAAATCGACACCTGCATTGACGAAAGGCCTGGCTGGTTGCACCCGTTCGGCAGGCAGATTTCCCATAAGTTGTTGTAGTAATTTTGGATTGGCCCTGGTACATTTGACGCAATTTTTAACGACTGATCGAACTATCATTTTCCCCTTGACAGGCCAAAAACGCTGTCTCACAATTGACAACAATGCTTGGGGGCCAGCATGAAGGTTTTCCTTGTGCAAGTCTCCGATGAGCAGCTTGGTGATAGTGTTATTGGATGGAAGAAACATAGGGTGTTTCGCGTCATAATTTAACAGTGATGAGTCCAGACGGCCTCCAACTCTTAATATGCCGGACTCCGTGTCGATAAATGGTGCCAGACTGCTGAGCGCATTATGTTTGTCGACGGTTCCGTATTTCTCAAGTTGTTTCAGCTCATCTGAGAATTCCAATTTTTGTAGGAGTTTTATGATGGTGATTAAGGATTGCTCCATTTCGACTGCTGTGAGAGACACTGAACTAATCTCCATTTGAGAATTTCGACGCAATCGACTGATAAAGCGGAGAACGTAAGCCATCACTCTTTGAAGACGACGGAAAGAATTCTTGTGGTTGATATTGTCTAAGATATGACCATTGATGATCATGTCTGTTGTTAGAACGGTGCGTCTCTTTTGCCTTAACTCAAGATGACATTCTTCAAAAGCTGCTGGAGTGTTGGAGGTCCATCGAGTGTCGGAACCGTGTAAAAATATGGGTCCGTAAAACCAAAAATTATTGTCGACCAGTTTGTTTGGAGTTAAACCTCTCGAGATTATATCAGCAGGGTTCTCCGATGTGTTGACGTAATTCCACTGCTTCGGGTTGGTTATTTGCTGAATGGCTGATATGCGGTTCGCCACAAAAGTATAATAATTGGAGCATTCCGCGTTGATCCACCCAAGGACCGAGGTAGAATCCGACCACATGTGGAACTGGTCATCCTTGAAATCCAAATCCTTTTGGATGCGACGTTTCAGATTAGCTCCTAGCTTGGCTGCGCAAAGTTCGAGTCGAGGGATTGGCTCCTGTTTGGGTGGTGCGACACGTGACTTCGCACACACAAATCGGACTATGACGGCGTTGTTCACGTCAATTGAACGAATATATGCCACAGCTCCGTATGCGTTTTCTGAGGCGTCTGTGAATATGTGAATTTGCGGGTCTTTAGTGACTTGGTTTCCATATAAGTGGCGTGGCATGCTTATATTTTCAAGTAATTTGAGCTCCTGTCGGAAGTCACACCATGAAGTATGCAGATTCTGTGGGAGTGATGCATCCCAGTCGAGCTTAAGTTTCCACAACGTTCGTAAAAATATTTTCGCCGATGTAACTACCGGTGCAAAAAATCCAAGAGGATCGAATAACCGTGCTATGTCTGAACAAGCTATCCGTTTCGAGACATTTGTGTTACCACCACTTTCAGCGATCCTTGTTGTAAATATGTCGCTTTTCGGATTCCATGTTAACCCCATTGTGTTTACTTCTCCTGGTTGAGGGCTGTTGAAGTTCAATTCAATTTGTTGGTCAGCAATCGGAATGTTGTTCAGTAACCGCGGGTCATTTGCACACCACTTGCGTAAGTGAAACCTTCCCTTCTGCAGTATTTGGCAGAGCTGCGATTGGGTTTTAAGAGCAACGCCGATCTCATTGGCTCCTGCGAGGATGTCGTCAACGTAAACATTACGTTTCAAGCATTGGGCACCCAAGGGATGAGTGATCTCTTCTTCTTCGGCCAGCTTCAGAAGACAGCGTGTGGCTAGATATGGCGCTGATGTTGTACCAAAAGTAACTGTGCTTAATTGGAAGCATTTCAATTTGTCATCGGGGTTTTCTCGCCACCAAAGTAATAAATATTTCCGATCTTCGGGTGCAATGAGAATTTGAGGATACATTTGTTCAACGTCAGCGGCGAATGCATAAAGCGGTAATCTAAAACGGAGTAGTGTTGTGAAAACGTCGTTTTGGATTGTGGGACCTGTTGCCAGAATGTCGTTGAGCGATACATTAGTTGACGTCTTAGCTGAGGCATCAAAGACCACTCTCAGCTTTGTTGTAGTGCTAGTGGGCTTCATAACACAATGGTGAGGTAGAAAATAGTGCGGACCGACAATAGTATCAAGATCGACAGGCTCCATATAACCGCGATCGATGAAATTACGCATGAAATCGATGTATTGCTTCTTAATCTCCGGATCCTTCATTAGCTTGCGTTCAATGGATTTTAATCTGTGATGTGCTATATCCTTAGACTCCCCTAGATTGCGCGGATCACCTTGGAACGGCAACTTGACGATGAATCGTCCTTCATGATTGCGTTCTGTGTTTTGCATGAAGTGATCTTCCACCCGCTGCTCGGCTGCAGTAAAATTGTTCGCCAACTGATCGCATTCTTCGAGCTTCCAGAATCTTTCGATTGTGATGTTCAAAGGTTCTTCGGACATTGAGCTCACACCGCAAGCCAGTTTACATGAATGATGATAATTATCGAGCTGGTCACATTCTTCGAATCTCCAAAATTTTTCGATTGTAGAATTCAACATCTCTTCGTTAATGGAACTCACACCACAAGCCAACTTACTCGAATCCACATCCAGAGCTTTGTAATGGGCTCCTACCACCCAGCCAAAAAGTGTATTCTGTAGTATTGGTTGATCATTACCCAGTCGAATTTGTCCAACAGATAGAACGGAATAGAATAGCCCTGCGCCAATCAACATGTCAATTTTCCTCGGCTCATGGAACGTTGGATCAGCCAATTTAATGTTGCTAGGAATACACCAGTTGCTAATGTTGATTTGTTTTGATGGCTGGTCTGAGACTATAGTCGGCAGTATGTAAGCTTCCATTTGAGTTGAATACCCACTATGTTTGGAACAGAGCAAAATGTTAACTCGCTCCGCAGCTTGACTTGTAGTTTGGCCAATTCCTTCCAGCCCAATTGACGAAACTGTTCTTCGCAGTCCTAATTTTCTCGCTAGCCGTTGAGTGACAAAGTTGGCTTGTGATCCACTATCGAGTAATGCTCGACACTCTACCAAAGCGCCGGACTTGTCGGCAACATTTACCAGAATTGTGCTGAGTATTGCTGTACGATCAGGTTTCGTTGGAGTGGCTAATAATGAAACTTCGTGAGAAATTGAAGAAGTGCCTGCTTGTGAGATGCTCGTTGATTCTGACAAATGAAGCAAAGTGTTGTGCTTCTTATTGCATTTCAAGCAATTGCCAGACTTGCATTCCATTGTACGGTGGCCCGTTCTTAAACAATTTGCACAGCGTTTGCATTGCTGAATCAAATTTAAGCGCTCCTTGGGACTCAACGATAAGAATTTCGGGCATCGAAAAAGTGGGTGCTGTTCCTTACAAGAAATGCATTCTGTTGATTCAATTGATGTACTCAGCGCTTTCATTGAGCTACAGCTACTGTGCCTTTTCTCTGCGGGTGGGACTATGTGCTTAAGTCCAAGCGCTTCCAGTGATTGAAAACGAATCTCAATAAAATTCAAAAAGGATTCGAGAGACGGTAGTGATCTCGGCTGCTTCAACGACTGTTCCCAAAGTGTATGAGTAGTTTTGTGCAATCGTTGTATCAAAATATGCAGTAAGAGTGGATCCCAGGTACTTGTATCGATGCCAAAACTATTTAGGCCCAGTAAACACTCTCTAGTTGTATCATGCAGCGCTTTGAGCGAAGCCGACGACTCAGTAGAAGCAATTGGCTGTAACATGAGCTTGTTTATCATAGCACTGATGATCAAGCGTTTGTTGTCGTATCTATCACTGATGATTTTCCAGGCTATATCGTAATTGTCGTTTGATATAGGCAAGTGGCGGATTAGTGATTCGGCTTCATCAGTAAGGCTTGATTTTAGGTACCACATTTTTTGACATGGCGGTATCAACTGTTTGTGAACCAATTCTACAAACAAATCACTAAATTGCCGCCATTTCAGATACTCGCCATTGAACTTAGGAATTGGTATTTTCGGCAATTGACATTGACGTGTGCCTTGTTCCCGCGGCTGAGGTACGAAATTTGAAAATGACGATTGTGTTTGTGGAACTGCAGTGGACGTTGATTGAAGACGTTCCTGAACTTCGAGCATCATGTTCTGAACTTGCTCTTCAGTTTCAAAGTACAAATCCAAATCATATGCGGGTGGATCAATGTTTAGCATGTTGTCGACAATCTGACGGTGAATGCCTTGTACAGATTCCCAATGCAATTCAACTGATTTTAGCTTCATCGCATAAAAGTGAGCAGAGCGTGGTGTTTCGTCCATTAACAGATGCGATAGAACACCGTGGACTCTTTCAATGATTTTGGCTTGCTTCAATTTGAGATTGGCCAATTCAGCATTTTGCGATGACGATGCTTGATGAGGAACAATTATTGAACGACTTGGTGCTGGTTCAGTAGTAGCTGTTATGGAATTCCGTGTTGATGGTTCGATAGGCGGAGTATCGTCGCATTGTTTAATTTTGCCATTTTGGATGTCCGTCATGATATCTTCACGAATCGCAACATAATTAGCCTCTGTAGAAGCATAAAGATCATCGACAAAATATTCATGGTCTAACTGATCACTATACGTAGTGCGGATCAAACGATCCCGTTCTTCAAATTGAGCCCATAATTCATCTAACAATTTCAATTTCGCCTCCATAAAATCAGGGGATTGTCGCTCTCGAGCTGTTCTTTTGTATTTCGCAGCGAAATTTTGAAGATCGGTAGCAGCCTCGATTTGCTGCCCATGCGATTCCGAAAGGCTCATGCTGGCGACAAATGTGACTCCAAGTTACTAATAATGGATGTGCAAATGAGCTATGTCAAATAGCGAAGAAATATATGGATGGACGTAATTTTTGAAGCAAAAATAATTTTGCAATCAACACGATGATTCGAAGATAGGTGCGTATTGATGGTGATCGCAAATTCCCAATGTGTATGCTGCCAACTGACTATAACGGGCGATCTAAGCGGGATGCGATCACGTCGGGGTCACCAAAATGTACGAAGTGCTTTTACTCCGTATTTAATTATTTGAGTATTATGAATTTTGTTAAAGTGTTGCATACGGTTCGATGTACCGCAGCAACCGAGAATGTATTATTTTTATGATTTTTTATGCGAAGAGAAATGAAAAGGCAAGTGGTCTGCTTAAAAGGTCAAAGTAGACTGATTTATTGAAATGACTGTTGCTTACACTGAACCAAATCGCCTGCTAAAGTAAAGAAAATACGGCTCAAATCAAGAAAAAAAGACAACAAAAAACAGCCAAGAAATATTTCTCTTCAATTGAGAATTAGTCACACTGATCCAAGTGAAATGCCAATAGCAGCGCTTTAAGGAAAAGTAACCTTGAATCAAGCAAACTTTTCTTATGAAAAAGACAAGAGAATCTGAACAAAAATAAAAAAAAAAACTTGCATCCACCCAACATCGAACCCATAATCCCATTCTTCCCAGTCAAACGCGCTACCCACTGAACCAGAGACACTTGTGACTAATCTACTACAACGGTCCAATATAAGCTAAAACTAAAATAAAGCTTTTCCACGAGCTTTACATGGAAAATGTCAAAAAAAATCTACTATCAAGCATTTGTTTGCTTGAATTGAGAATAATGGATTGGGCTTGACTCTACTTCCTATTTCTCAAAAGAAGGTCTTGAAAATAGGATCGATTCAAGAAGAAATTTTCACATTTTGAGAAATTTTGTCTAAATTCGGGAATTTTGCAAATGAGAAAAGAGTTTCTTAATTTTAGATAGCCCAATTTTTTCAGTGTACTTGAAACATTATAACTGTGCGTTTACAAACAGGTAATGGCAAAACGTACTAGATGTTGATAACAAACAATGTTGCCGCTTTCGGATTTAAATAAAAGTGAAATTCAATGAAATGGAAAATGAAAATGAATTAAAATTGAAAAGAAAGGAAATTCAAAGGAAATTAATTAAGTGACAGTTGTTCAAAATGAAATTAGTAAAAAATGAAATTAATAAAAAATGAAATTGAAAATGACACATCGATGCTCGAACAATATCATTGATGGAATCCCTGACGCCGAGTCGAATAAAGTTATTTTATATGGTGCTTCGACGATCGTAGAGCTGAGGAAGAAGTTAAGCCAGTACCAGGCGATGAAAAGTAAGATGACATCAAAACAACCAGTGACGAGTCCAAAACCACAGCCGAAACCAAGCAGCGGCCGGCAGAAATGTTTCAATTGCGGAGAGTCTTCGCACATCAGCCGAGATTGCCCGAATAAGTCGAAAGGGGCAAAGTGTTTCCGCTGTAACGATTACGGGCACATCGCGTCTGCCTGCAAAAGTCAGTCTTCATTGGAGCCTAAAAGACGTGTCAACACATTACAGTCGACGGATAAGAAGGTGTACAAAGTCGTAGTAATCAATGGTGTGGAGGTCGAAGCGATTATTGACTCAGGAAGCGACTTAAACCTAACGACCGCGACAATGTACGTCCGACTTGGAGCACCGAAGTTGGACACAACAACAGTTCCTTTCAACGGAGTCGGAACTGCTGGATTCCGAACACTGGGCAGTTTCGAAGGAGCTGTCTGTCTTGACGAGCATCACGTCAATCTTCGATTCCATGTGGTTGCAGACGAAATTCTGGCAAATGACGTTTTGTTGGGTGGTGGATTATCAGAAGTCGTTGGAATTCACATTAAAAACCGAAAGGCCGTGTTTTCGAAGCTCCAGACCGACGAAGAAAACGACGTTAAGAGCGTGCTAAACATTAGCGTATCTGACGAGAATTGGCCAGAGGGCGTAGAGGGCATCAAGGACGCAATAATAAAAAACGAAGTGAAGGAGCTCATTCAACAGTATTCACCGACGGATGATAAACATACTCTCGTTGAAATGAAAATACGTCTGAAAGACGATATACCAGTACATCAAAGTCCCAGACGGCTATCAGCCGAACAACGCGGGATAGTCAACCAGACCGTAGAACAGCTGATGAAGGAAGGCATTGTTCGTCCCAGCATATCTGAATATGCTAGTCCTATTGTATTGGTGAAAAAGAAAAACGGTAGTACAAGAATGTGCGTCGACTATCGTTTACTTAATCAAAAGATGGTTCGAGACCGATTCCCATTGCCGATCATAGACGATTTGCTAGATGAGCTGCAGACTGCGAGGGTGTTCAGCGTATTGGATTTGGAAAACGGATTCTATCATGTTCCAGTCGAAGAGGACAGCATCAAGTACACGTCGTTTATAACGCCAGACGGGCAGTTTGAGTTCTTGCGGGTTCCATTTGGTATCTGCAATGCACCAGCGGTCTTTCAAAGACACATAAGAGCCGTGTTCAGAGATCTTTTGGCTGAAGGGACGATGTTGGCATACCTTGACGATATTATCATTCCTGCTAGAAATGAAACTGAAGGCTGCGCAAAGCTACGAAAAGTCATGGAGACAGCTAGTAAGTACAACGTTCATTTTAATTGGAAAAAATGTAAATTGCTTACACGAAAAGTTGAATATCTTGGAAATATTGTCGAGGACGGGACTGTGAAACCAAATCGTGACAAGACGTTAGCTGTGGAATACTTCAGTCAGCCGAAATCAGTAAAAGACGTGCAGAGCTTTTTGGGCTTAGTGGGCTATTTTCGGAAGTTTATTAAGGACTTCGCTCAGATTGCTCGACCATTATCGGACCTATTGAAAGACGATGTTCCTTTTGAATTTGGAGCTACCCAACTACGCGCCTTTAACGAGTTCAAGGCCATTTTGATCAAGACCCCAGTACTTAAACTCTTTCGTGTTGGAGCTGAGACAGAACTGCACACCGACGCTTCCATGTACGGGCTAGGAGCCATTCTGTTGCAACGAGATGACGAGGATGGCAGCTTACATCCGATATACTACGCCAGTTGGAAAACGACTCCAGCGGAACAAAAGTATACGAGCTACGAACTGGAGATACTGGCAGTTGTCAAATCACTCAAGAAGTTCCGAGTTTACCTTTTGGGAAATCCCGTGAAGATTGTGACAGACTGTCAAGCCTTAGCCCTAACGATGGCGAAAAAGGAGACCTGTGTACGAGTAGCACGATGGGCATTGTTAATTGACGAATACGAACATACGTTTGAACACAAACCAGGTCGGTCGATGAAACACGCAGACGCCCTAAGCCGTAGCCCAGTATCGGTCTACCTGACAAGACGGGACCAAAGCGCTTTAACTGAGCGAGTTCAGCGCGCGCAGAAAGACGATCCGGAGTTGGAGAGAATTCTCGTAGGACAAAGTGCTGACGATGATTTTGTAGTGCAACATGGTGTTGTTTACAAAAACGACGACGGAGCCTTGCGATTAGTCGTTCCCAAGGCAATGCAGTACGACGTAATCAGACGAGCCCATGAGCGCGGTCACTTTGGGCTGAAAAAAGTTGAACACCTGCTGAAATCTGACTTCTGGTTCCCACACATGCAAGCACGTATCAAGAAGTTCATTGAGAATTGCGTGACGTGTATCCTGGCAGAAAGGAAGAAGGGAAAAGGAGAAGGATGGCTTAATCCTATTGACAAAGGAGACCGTCCGTTGGACACATACCACATCGATCATTTGGGACCGATGCCTTCAACGAGGAAAAATTACAAGCATATTTTTGCAGTTACTGATGGTTTCACGAAATTCCTATGGCTATATCCAACCAAGTCGACAACAGCTGAAGAAGTCATCACTAGACTTAAAAACCAGGCGACGATTTTTGGAAACCCCAGACGGATCATTTCAGATCGAGGCTCAGCGTTTACATCAAACGTCTTCAACGATTATTGTGAGAAGGAAGGTATCGACCATGTTTTATTGACCACTGGAGTTCCGCGAGGAAACGGACAAATCGAGCGAATGAATGGGATCATTGTACCAGTGTTGACGAAACTGTCTATTGACAATCCTGCCGAGTGGTTTAAGCATGTTGAGAGGCTGCAGCAATATGTCAACTCTTCGTATAGTCGCAGCATAGGTACTACTCCGTTCGAACTTTTGACGGGAACGAAGATGCGACTGACGGATGACTTGCCTTTGCGGGAAATCATCGAGGAAGAGACTGTAAGTCGTTTTGTCGAGGAACGATCGAGCCTACGAAACGAAGCAATGAAACACATCCAGCTGATTCAGGACGAGAACCGTAAGTCGTTTAATCGAAAGCGCAAGCCAGCGAGCGCTTACAATATTGGAGATATCGTTGCTATCCGGAGGACGCAATTCGGAGGAGGCTTGAAGGTGCACAAAAAGTTCCTAGGCCCATATCGGGTCACAACTGTTAAACCAAACGATCGCTATGGTGTCGAAAAGATCGGATACGGTGAAGGGCCGGGCGAAACAACAACAGCAGCCGATTACATGAAGAGGTATCCGAGTCATCAAGATTCGGGTGCAGAAGACGAGGTACATGACGGGAGCGATATAGGGGATATCGACGGTAGCGCCGAGGACGGCGCTTAGTACAGGATGGCCGAGTTGTAGGGTTAATTTTCAAAAATTTGAATGGAACGAACCGAAACCACGACTTGGGGAAGAAGAAGAAGAAGCGAGAGAGTGAACGACGACGCCATCGAGACACAACGTTTGTTTTTTGTACTCGCGTAATTTTTATATTATTTGATTCCGAATAAATTTATAATAGCAATACAAACATCGCTCTTGTTATTACTGAATCCCACATGTATGACCAAGGATATCAATCCCCTTGACCCTCCTTATCTACGCTACTGAAGAGAACACTATGAGAACTTTAGGGCTCCCTGTTTAGTATCAATTGAACCTCGCCTTCCCAAGGTTCACAACATATTTCCGAGAATATCGGCTACGATTCCTCCTCAATTGTGTTTACAAAAATAGCGCTTATGAAAGGAAGAAGAATATGAAGAATATGAAGAGTGGCATGCATCTGGGTGGTAGCCTCGCGTTTCTCTAAACCGGAGTGAAAACCGAAACCGAAGAATTCCGCAAATGTGTACAGCATTGGGTCTTCGGGAGTCTGGTCACCTTATGTTAATTTGATTTTTCTATGCTACTTGCGGTAACACTTGTCTCTTTAAGTAGCTTCACATGATGATAGCACCCACTCACTACTTTCAATATTGACAGAGTGAACTTCCAGAATTTAGTATACTCATTCTCATTCCGATAATACTAATTGATTTGGTTAAGAAAATAGACTAATGAAAACTAAAGCCACAAAGTCGTAGTGATAAGAATTCAAATGTATATCAATCAATCCTTATTATCAGTAATATAAACTCACCTGAAATGTGCCCAATCCGAATGCCGGCATTTCAAGGCCATTGTTAAGTACAACGCTAGGAACACGAACCATATCTAACCGTACGAAGAGAACTCGTCACACGCACAAAATATACTAAACCAAATCTCTTTTGCCGCAAAGCTTTTATAGTCACATTTCTAATCAACTCTGCTGAGTCATGAATAAGAAGAGAAAAAAAATAAGATTATCAATTTTAATGTGAGAATGACAACAGTACGGCCAGAACCACAATACTAATTTGTCTGTCCATTACGATTTAGAAATTAGAAGTACTGCAAAGAAATCTCATTTGTGACAAAATTTTGGGATTGGGACAATGGGTATTGGGATTGGGATGCGAGTGGGCTGTGATCAGAACTAAGTAAACCCCATATGAAGTGGTTTTTAAGCAATTATAATACGTCCTAAGAGGAGCAGGAGGTATGTTAATGCTGGAAATAGATTGGATGCGTTGAATGCTGCCGAAGAAAGCAGCACAATCCACAATGCATTTTAAACATAAGGATAAGGTTCATTGTAGATGAGAACGCATGATCGGCTTCTTCCTGTAAATTTACTAGATAATCCCGACTTTAACATCATCAGTACTTTCTATGGGAATGAAATGACTTACAGCAGGTTTCGTCGATTCCCAACAAAATGGTAATGATAATTTTGTGCCTAAAATTAAAAAGCGTAACAAGCTCACTGAACCCTGGCTTAATAGATCTTAGACATATGCGAAACCAAAGGAATAAACTCTACAAGGCTATTAAAAATTATCCTTTTATCAGTGACACGCTTAAGAAAAAGTACGAGGAACTTGCGAATGAACTTCGCAATAAGTCCCAAGAAGCTTAATAATCATTAGGTGTGTTTTTTTGGTTATCCCGTGTAGGTTTAGGCAACGAAACTTCATATAAAAAAAATGACAGGTGGATCAGCTGGCATTTTTTTTATATGGAGTTTTGTTACCCATACCCAATGAATAAGAAAATCTAAAAAGGAAATGCAAATAACCGCAAAATACACTGGATATGCGACTTTTTTTCGGGACCAAAATATTTTCTATGGTAACTTGATCGAAGCTACAAGATGACATTTCTCATACGAATTTTATATGGAAAATTAATAAATAAACAAAATCATGCACATGCGCAGCTTAGTACTGTAACTTCGTAGTAGGGGCGTTGGAAAAATGGGGGCAATGAGTACGAAATTTCAAAATTAATAGATGCTTGAAATTAATTAATCAACAACGTTCATGTTGCATAACTTTATACCAACAGCATCACAATTTACACTATTGCAAAAAGTACATTTAAATGGGATTGCAAAGCGTTGCGTGGTATAAATTCGTTTAAATACAAAATTTTAAATACTGTGTATTCCAGTGCATTGCGGTTGAATACTCCAACCAATGAAAAGCCAAAAAATATTAAACCATACCAGCCCCAAACATTAATTTCCTACGCCACTGCTAGCTATAAAAAAAATCAAATTGTCGCCTTTATTTTCAGATATTTCGTTTCCTTCTTTTTCTTCTTCATTGCCCATACCTGGAAGGGGTAACCAAAAAAACACACTTATTATGTTAATTTGATGGGCGAAAAAATTATAAATGATCCGAAAAACTTCTACGAGTTTGTTAACATCAAACGGAAGAGCACAGGTTACCCTGCTTCTATGCGCAGAGGTAACATTATCTCTTCGTGCCCCCTAAGATATATGCAACCTCTTTTCTGACCACTTTTAAGACATTTTCTGCGCGATCTTCTTCACCTTTCAATACAACCCCATTTGCGGATGCCATCCCGGTATCTATTATCGACAGTATATGGTTATTACTAAGGATGATATATTTGCAGCTATTCAACAGCCAAGCGTTCCTTCAAATGTAAACTAGAGTCCCTTGAACAGTGGTGTCATCGTAATAATCTATATCTCAACGTTAACAAATGCCAAGTGATTAGCTTTTCTCGGAAAACTGGAGTTATAACCAACAACGTTGAATTGTGGTAGGGTTCTTTTCCTTCGGTCTTCACAAAAGTTCCGTTGCGTCGACAAAACAATGTTTGTGTGGGGTTTGGTTGGAATAAGTGGGCAAATAAAAATATTCACTCATAAATTTTTTTTGGGAGATGCGGGAGCACAGCCCCATACTACGAACCCATTTGTTTTGACCTTTTTTGTTGCTTTGACTAAGACACATTAATTCAAGATTTAGTGAAATTGGTGTAAGAAATGTTTCTTATAAGAACCAAAATGGGAGATGGGTTTGTATGGCAGCCTCATGACTTCATGGTCCGATTTCATCCTTAAGCGCAGTTAGACCTCGGGCGGAATGAAAATGAAATTTTTGTCCGCTGCGATTTTTTCAATGAAAATGCATGCTTACTGTCGTGGAACATGTTGGAAATGATGGGGAATTCCATAAGCTACAATCCGAATATGGTTCCAAAATTTTTCTCGGCCATTTTATGTATTATTTTTCGATTCCCCGGTATTTCACCGTGGAAAATATCTACTGACGGGGGAATGGAAAAATAATACCTAAAATGGGCGAGAAAAATTTTGGAACCATATTCGGATTGTAGCTTATGGAATTCCCCATCATTACCGACATGTTCCACGACAGTAAGCATGCATTTTCATTGAGAAAATCGCAGCGGACAAAAATTTCATTTTCATTTCGCCCGAGGTCTATTCAGGCCTTTACTTACATATGTTTTGCGTCATCAAGAGAGACACATTTGTGTGAAATTTTGTTCAAATTGGGGCACAAATAAACAAGTTTTTCTTAGAAGAACGTAATTTGAGGGATTAGGTTTGTATGGCAGCCCCATGACTCCATCATTTGATTCCATCCATTTTCATATATCATTTATAACATTTATAGGGATGCTTTCATGCGAAGTTTGTTTAAGATTGGTTCATAAATAAAAAAGTTTTTCTTAGAAGAACTCAAATTGGGGGGGGGGGATATGTTTGTATGGCAGCCCCATGACGCAGTGATCCAATTTGGGTGAATCAAACATACAAACAGCCTGCAACTGAAGAGAACACTATGATAACTTTAGGGCTCCCTGTTTAGTATCAATTGAACCTCGCTTTCCCAAGGCTCACAACATATTTCCGAGAATATCGGCTACGATTCCTCCACAATTTTGTTTACAAAAATAGCTCTTATGAAAGGAAGAAGAATATGAGATACTTCAATGGCATGCATCAGGGTGGTAGCCTTATTAATTGTGTGAAATTTTGTTCAAATTGGGGCACAAATAAACATGTTTTTCTTAGAAGAACGTAATTTGGGGGATTAGGTTAGTATGGCAGCCCCATGACCCCATCATTTGATTCCATCCATTTTCATATATTTTTTGTAACATTTATAGGAATGCTTTCATGCGAAGTTTGGTTAAGATTGGTTCATAAATAAAAAAGTTTTTTTTAGAAGAACTAAAATTGGGGGGGGGGGGGGACTATGTTTGTATGGCAGCCCCATGACGCAGTGATCCAATTTGGGTGAATCAAACATACAAACAGCCTGCAACAATAAGAAGCACGTGTGCAAAATTTCAGCTTGCTAGCTTCAATATCCGCAGAGTAAAACTCGTCGCAACAGACAGACGGACATGCTCCAATCGACTCCCCAAGTCCTGCTGATCATATATGTATACTTTTTATATGGTCGGAGATGCTTCCTTTAATGCATTATAAACTTCATGACAAAGTTAACCCTTAAATGCATGGGGTCTGAACCCATTATCGTAACTGACCTCCCCTTATGTAAAGTCTGTCACTGAACACGGAATCAGCCTTTATTTTCCATGCATTCAGGCTTTATGTTGTAAATGAAAGACATTTTTCAAATTTTATTTAATCTGCCTCTTACTTTAATAGGAACAGTGCAAAAAAGAAGGGATAATGATTATTGAGAGTTTTGATCGAAATTATAGTCGGAACTCGATATAATTAACTCCTCTTCATAAAAGGAAAGGTGGTCATTTCTATAGAAAATCGCGAATATTCAGTTTTTTCAAAGGGAGCTCGGGTAGGTGCGTGATTAGTTTCCTATTTCTTATTGAAATGTGTATCGATGCCTATTTTTGGCATATCCTGGAAGTTGATGGAAAGTGGAGTAGGTCTTACTACCCCTACATCACCGACAAACCTAAATTTAGCCATATCTTTGGTACATTACGCTTTCAGGTCCCCAAGGGAAATTTTTGATGTTTCCGATATTTTACGATATGTGTCCGCTATATGGCGGACGGTAAGATAAGTGTCACTAGTGTCGATAAGAAGAACAAGAAAAATTTCCCTTGGGGTCCTGAAAGCGTAATATACCTAAATCTTTGATATAATAGTTCGTTATAAACATGTTCCACTGTTAAACGTATATCTCGAGACTTCTTTTGACTTATCATAGCTCATGGGATTCCTTTCTTGAAAAGTATATGGATTGGACTGACTTTGCTAGGATATGATTATGGAAATGAAATGCTGCCTGCTTTATAACCCAAATTTGTGTAGGTCCCAGGACATGTCCACAAGAATTACATCCATGTAATTTTTTGTTTATCGAATGTGGGGTACTCCACATGGTCTTCCATATGAAATGGTGGACCCTAGAAGCACTTTTTCTGAGGATCCTGGCCGTGGACTTCCAAGACAATACTTGTCATAATCAAGGTTTAAGAAATTGGATATCAAGGCGCAGCTGCTTGAGTCTTGGCGAAAGTCCAAGTAACTAAGATGTTAAGTACGGAAGCTCGGTTTTTAGTCCTAAGGACAAAACAAAAGATATGAACAATTTTTTCAGTATACTTGCCAGCTAAACAGACTAGGATTATAAGAAGCAGCTACAGAAACGCTAAGCCCTGATCGGTGTGCTATAAGAAAAAAATTACAAAAAGGATCCTTCTAAATCAACTATGACAGCTCCGTTTCCTTGGATCCTGAACAGGACTGATTAACCTAGCTTTCATAAAAAATTACAGTAAATGTCCTGGAAAAATGGCTCGATGACATAATTTGTATGGAAGATTAGGTTATTTGGACCTGTTCTGGGCCCAATAAAACGCACCATCATGTTGAAAGAGCTGATAATTAAAATTTTATAATCATATCCTACCCTACCCAAGACTAAAGGAGCATCATTTCATCAACTATGAAAGATGGGAATGTATGTATGTATAGATATTTCTGAATGCCCCAACGCATGGTGTACCATATATGGTACGTTACAAAATTGGTGCAAATAATGCATTTGGGGACTTTTTTTGGTCAAAATCTCAAAAGAATCTCAAGAACACATTCCAATTTACTCGCCAGTATTTTTCCTTTTCCAAATAACGGTAAATTTCTCCAATTTTTTTAGCTCTAAAGAATAGGTTTTAAAATTCCACAAAAAATAACGTTCTTCCACTTTAAGAACGCACAGACAATTCAAGGAAAGCTTTGCGAAGCCATGTGAAATCTTGTTTTGTCTACTTTGGGAAAATGTAAAAAAAAATCAAAAATGTAACAATCGCTAGACTTTTACAGAAATCTAGCCATATACCATATATGGTACGCTATGCATTTAATGGTTAATACCCTTTCACTCTATGAGCGAAGGGTATAAAAATAAATGGCTGGCATGTTTTTTGCAGTTGAACACCAGCAACAAACTTGTCAGCCATTAAAAATGCATTGCGCTGCTTCCTTGTTGTTGTTGTTGCATTCAACGCGTCTAGTCTGTTTCAAGCGTGATGCGTTTCTTAAAAAAATAGCATTTGTCGAATGCAAAAATTTGGATTGTCCTTGCGTCCGTCCCAATTCTGGTATTCTTTGCAAAAGCAGTCCAATAAGAAACATTATCTGACCTTATTGATTTAACCTGTAGATTCTCATTCAAATTTTCGAAATATGATGGAAACAAAATTAAAATGTTTTTCTCTGTAAAATCGTTTCCAAAATAATTGTTTATTTCAATACAAACAATATCAATTTAATGTATGTCTATTTTTTGCTGGTTATATATCGTAATAAATCATTCTTACAACAATATCAATTTAAAACTCCGCATTGAATGGAAAGTACTTATGACTAGAATTAATAAAACTCCACTTTGCCACACGATTGCCACTATTCATTCCGTTCAAAATTTCCATGTCTTCGGTTGACAATTCAAAGTCAAAAATTTGCATGTTCTGCTCAATTCTGGATTTGGTGACGGACTTGGGAATTGGAACCCCACCGATTTGATACTGAAATATTTAAAAAGGTGCGTTTAGTTTAAACTTCAAAAGAGTCCCATTTATACTTACCACATATCGAATAGCTACTTGAGCTGCGGTCTTATTATATTTTTTACCAATCTCTGCTGTACGCTGATCATACAAAAATGTAGGCTTCTTTTCGGCAACATTATGTTTTGCTAGAGGTGAATATGCTGTTAGGACAATATCATATTTATCACAAACTTTTTTAAGTTTCTTTTGATTGAGTTCAATGTGACATTCGACCTAGTGTACAAGTGAATAAGGTTTCAAATTAGTACTTTCAAATTTTTTCTTGTTTTCAAACTCCTACCTGATTTGTGACCGGCTTTATTTCGCAATTTTTTAATAGACGATCCAGTTGTTCTGCATTGAAATTAGATACGCCAATACTACGTACGAGTCCTTTCTTTACTAGTTCTTCCATGGCCTTGTATGTGTCCACGTAATCAACGTCACTGAAAAGATAAATATTTTATTACAAAATATTACATTTTAATTGTCGTAGGCTGTTGGTTTGGTTGCAATCCATCAGCGCAACTACTGGCTGTAATGAGAAATATGATAGGCTGAACGTTTCTTATTCACTGTTATGATCTTTGTGTGGGGCTATCCTAATCCTTTGGAACTAGAAAGGATACCAGAAGAGCAACAGTGAATTCCTCCGTTACAATTCGCGAGGAATTTGTTTTACCAGCCTTCATAAATACCGTTATGCGTAATCGGGTTTTGTGACTGACAAAACCAATCACTATATGGCGGTAAAAATTAATTGAGCAATGATCAGTAGCGTTTCACACATTTCCTGCAGACAAAATGGACAGATGAGGTACTTGGGGTTCAGAACAAGAAATTAAGAATTGCTGGGACCAATTTAGGCTTTGACCAGTTTAATTAATTTAGAAAGAAGCTTAATTTATTTGAAAGAATTCAATTAAATTTGGAAATGAGAGTAAAACGTCAATAAAGTGGTCAACATGGACAATTTTCGAACATAATTCCAAACTATAAAACCATACTTACTTGGTTACCGCATATTCCGAACCATCACTTTTTGGTATCAGAGTTTCATCATTTACATACTTAAGACCAACAGGATTGTGCATTAAGTACAGATCAATATAATCCAATCCGAAATTTTTCAGTGATTGACGACAAGCATATTCTACCTTGGATGGTTCGTGATATGTACACCACAGCTAAAATACATATTGAAGTTATTATATTGTGTGAGGCGTTAACGTTAGCGCTAAACTGTATAAATGTACCTTGGTTGTCAGAAAAATATCTTCGCGCTTCACTACACCTTTTTCTATTTCCGCTTTAATTGCCTCGCCAACTTCCTTTTCATTTCCATAATAATATGCGGTATCAATATGTCTATATCCTAGGTTGATGGCATATCTTACGGCTTCACTCACTTCGTTATCCTTTGACTGATAAATAGACAATGAAACAGCATTGTATTATATATGTACATATTTTAAATAAAGGAACATTACGCTATCAGCTCTCGCAAGAAGAATTTTCTTGTTCTTCTTATCGACACTAGCGACACTTATCATACCGTCCGCCATACAGCGGACACATAGCGGAAAATATCGGAAACACAAGAGTTCTCCCTATGAGAGCGGATAGCAGAACAAGCCTAAAAAAAACCTACGTATAATTGATGTTGATAACTTTTGGAACAACAAATCATTAACAGAGCCGTACGAAGCATGGACCAACAATTTTTCAACATCATGATTTTCTTAGGGGTTGAAATTGTCGGTCACGTAATAGGCAAATTTTAGAACCAAATTTTAAGGGGAAACAATCGAGAATAATCTTCTAAAGTACTCGCTTTAACGATATATGGCACCTCGACGTATGTTGACTCTTTTTCCTGATTCTGATTTCATCGAAGTGGTGGCTTACGGTTTCAGCTTTCTAGACCGTATAGATAGTTTAACAAGGTAAAGTTGTATATCCTCTGCCACCAAATTTATTTCTTTCTGAAAGAATGAATGAATATTTTTTTTAACTTCCCAGACCAAAGAGATCTTCATATGAGGTACGTTTTATTGAGTTTATCCCGTGCAGGTTTGGGTAGAACTTCATATAAAAAAAATGACACTTACCCAGGTAAAGTTAACCCGTGCAACTACCCTACACGGGATAGAGCTCAAATGTAGATGGCGGACGCATAGGGGAAATATGAGGGAATTTGTTTTTTCAAAGCAAATGTGAGAGTTTTTCTAATCACGAGAAAAGATTTTGCAAAGAAATAATCATCTTTTGTGATAAAATCCACCACATCTAAAAAATAGGCCGACGAAAGCGAGTAAAAGATGCACAAAAACTGTCAAATGTCAGCTGTTTGGTCTTAACCGGGATGTTACCCGCGATCGTTTTTTTCGAGTCAGATTTACCCTCGATGCGAAAAAAACGTCGCTATGATATACTGTTTGATAACAAACAACAAACTTTAAACGTTTTAAACGTACGTTTTTCCTCTTAGGGCTTCAGACTTTTAAACAGAGGTGTAATTGCATTAATGCATTAATGGAACGTTCGTATTGTAATGTGTGCAGGATAGTGCAACCATGAATTACATTGCCTAAGTTTACACCAGATAGCGCTAGCGTCGCCAACGAGAAATAGCACGGACACATTGCATAAAAGGAACCAGCACCAGCTGATGGGAGAACGGACCGGTGTGGTCCGATTTTAGCCACGGAGGAGGAAAGTTGGATTTCGGCGGTGATACTGAGAGCCTCGTGAACTTCTGCTTTTTGAAGTAATTATATCGCGTTAAAGCCACTGGTTCGAGTTTTAGAATCCTAAAGATGTATTTAAACTGGATGCTAAATTGAGGCCTGCCAAAAAAGCAGCATCGCGAGCTGCCATTTGGCAGCTACTTACCAATGACATAACCAAACTTTCATTTGAAAGGTTTCTTAAAATATAATGAAACATTACGCTATCAGCTCTCGCAAGATGAATTTTCTTGTTCTTCTTATCGACACTAGCGATACTTATCTTACCGTTCGTCATATAGCGGACACATAGCGGAAAATATGGAAAACACAAAAATTCTCCCTATGAGAACGGATAGCAGAACAAGCCAATTTCACTAAAAAAAAAAAACAAAACGAACAAAAGTTGCAAAATTGTCAGTTTGAAATCTACAAGCGGTTTTCAAAATGTCCGCGTAAGATGATTCAGTTGCCATATTTAATGGGTGGGGTTATGAAAGGAAACAGTTGCATTATCTTCCGCAAACATGTTTTCCATTCTGATCCCCTAACACCCATTTTCAGAAATAATCTCCGGTTGTTTTCGTTAGCATATTCCACAAAGGCAGACAAAGGAAAATAACCGAAGATTATTTCTAATCCGTAAAATGGTAGTTAGGGGATGAGACTGGCAAAAATGTTTGCGGAACATACGTAGCATTAATTTCTCTCTCCAACCTCACAAAACAAATTAAAAGAACACACTCATATCTCCGATTCCTCGGAGAGTTTCTATTTTACCAACAACGTTCATCGATTTGATCACCCGTTTTACATGGTGGCCTGGAAATAATACTGTTTGAGGAACGACTTCATGCTTCATCTGTCGATAAAAATTCATTAGCAGATTCAAAGCTATAGTTCAGGACTTCAGAGGGATTTCCCATCTCATCATTTGCGGCGAAAACCTTTCTTTGCCTTTTACCGGATGTTTTATAGTAAAAGATTTGCCCATTAATTCCTTAATTTGTCGTATGAATAAAAAATGCTATGCTTAGTATGTATATGGTTAAACAAGACGATTTTATCCTTAAATAAAGCATACGTTTAATTTGAAATTCAACAGTTTTCGAACATTCGTTTTGGAGGTGAAACGTAAATCTTGTTTCGTTTGTTTGCAGGGGATGTAACCGCGGTAAATGGCTTAATCTGCATTCTTCGCTAAGGCGTTAGTATAAGTACGCTTGTTACGTCTCGTCTCTGTACGCCTTTGCAGTGAACGTTATTCTGCTCTGAGGCGATTTGTTTCTTAAATGTCTGGCGTGCTGAGATAAAAGACAAAGAGTAGTTATCCCGATGCAATCGACCTATACCTACACCTTCGCGATATTCTATCTCTCTAAATTCTGAATAGTTTTTTCGTGCGAAGCGTCTACTTTCGTGTTCAGATCTACACAATAATTTCAAAGTCACATTTGTGAGTTTTCTCCAAATCGCTGATAAAATACGTCCTTAGCAGATGGATCTGTAGTTTCTATCGGTGCAGAGCACTGGATAATTGTGATGTTACATGCTCTGGTTGTAACCTTCCTTTGATGATACGGTTGGAAATAGGTTTCCAGTTGATTACGGATCAGCGTGACATTCTAATGAACAGGGTTGCGGAAGCAAACGCCTGGTTACCTATTGTCTTCACTTCCAGAGAAGAGCAGTACAGTGTGATAAAGTCGCTTCCGATTCGGGCCATTTTGTTTCGCTCGGTCTGAGTAGGAATTTAAAATAGATATCCAATGGTGATAAAGTACAGATTTTATGCAGTTCCATGAACATAAGCTCGAATTATTGCACTTGGCTTTCTGATGAGCAACTTTAATTTTCTGGGCGTTTTATTTTAAAGCTGCTATCAGTAGGATTAAATAAATGGGTCATAAACCTAATTTGCATTTTCACAGTCATTATTTAGGGTTTCTATCCTTTTTTATCGCAGTTTGGAATTCTTAGTAGGTATTTCAGAAATCTTAATCAGCAGAAAACAAACTAGTTAGGAGTTTCGAATGTCTACTGTCTCTGTCTCACTAAACAAACATAAAACTAGTTACTAGTGATATACTCATCGATAACATTATCGCGACCTACTATTATATGCATAAAAAAATATTGCAAGTCATCAGATTGATCAAAGTTGTGAAATACTTAAGTAAATTATGTCTTCACTATCGGGACGACGGACAATAACAAAAATACCAGATACTCACTAAAAATGTTCCCAAGCCGAAAGCCGGCATTTGAAGGCCATTATTAAGCTTTATACTTGGAATTCGCACCATTTTCACAGACCAGACACGTAAAATAGACTAAAGAGCTGCTCCTCGAAGTTAGACTATTTATATACAAACCATTTCATATTTGTTTATTTTTTTTTTAATAGATAATTTAAATTGTGAAAAAAATATTAGCACTTTTCTCTTTAGTATTATTAGAAGAGAAAAAGTTTTAAATTTACAGTGAGATATACTCGTAAACTCCTTTAATAAAATTATGTAAAATTTGTAAATTGGAGTAAAGCTAATATCACGATCCGCTATACGAATACACAGGTTTTCAGGGTACTATAGGTGTGTTTTTTTGGTTATCCCGTGCAGGTTTGGGTAACGAAACTTCATATAAAAAAAATGACAGGTGCGTCAGCTGTCATTTTTTTTATATGGAGTTTCGTTACCCAAACCTGCACGGGATAACCAAAAAAACACACCTTATATTATCATTGTTGTTACCATAGAGCATAGACTTAAATTTACATCCGTAAATTAACACATCATTATTTCCAAATTGAAGAGAAAATATTCAGAACTCTGTGCTGAATGGGTAATATTTATGATTTGGATCCATTGAAAGCCAATCAACAACACGATTATTGCAATCCATCCCATCAAGAATTTGTATTTCCTCTGATGATAGTTCAAAATCAAATATTTGAATATTTTCAGTTATTCTTGACTTGGTCACAGATTTTGGAATTGGCACCGTTCCGATTTGATACTGGAAGACAAAACATTTCGTTAAAAATCTAGATTTCTACCACTTTTAAAATGCATACCAAATATCTAATCGCTATTTGTGCTGCTGTTTTCGAATGTTTCCTTCCTATTTCGAGTAGACACTCATCATACAAAAATGCTGGCGTTCTTTCTTGTGGATTGTGCTTCGCTAGTGGCGAATACGACATGACTGTAACGTTGAATTCTTTGCAAAATTCGCGAAGTTTTCTCTGATTAAATTCGAGATGGCATTCAACCTGATTAACGACCGGCCTAATTGTGCAATTTTCACAAACTCGTGCAATTTGTTCGGCATTGAAATTCGAAAGTCCGATACTTTTAACAAGGCCTTTTCTAATAAGATCTTCCATAGCTCTCCAAGTATCCAAATAGTCCACATCACTAGAGAAAAGAAATTAAATTGTAAATTATTTCTTTGATTACTACCAAAAACAACAGGTAGGTATTTTCTAAAATTTAAATCCATAAATCTGCGTTTCTTAGGCATCCAGAAGAAGACAGAGTAACCTAACTTGTTATACAAACCTTGTCCTGGATTTTTCTGTAAAGAACAACTCCTGTGAAATTTATATGAAAGCTAGAGGTTATCCTGTCCTAAGTTATATGCCTGAGAAACGCTGGTGTATTAAGAATATATTTGGTGCATTTTTGACTATCCAGGACAGGACAGAGTAGCACACATTCAATAAAAATTCGAGCATGCGTTTTTAATGGAATGTGGAAGCTGTGTTCTGTCCTGTCCGGGATAGTTCAAAACTCACCTTTTGTATTGTATAGCTGGTCTAGTACCTTGTAGTTGCATACGTGCAACCAGGATTTTTCGGATGAAAAATGGAATCCTTAACGTAAAGATATCCTACGGGATGATGTATCAAATACAAATCAATATAATCCATACCGAGATTTGCTAGTGATTTCCGACAAGCGTACTCAACCCTTGACGGCTCGTGAAATATACACCACAGCTATAATATTAAGAATTAAATAATAAATTACTAAATTCACTTTAAATTTTAAATTGTACCTTAGTTGTGAGGAAAATATCTTTTCGTTTTATAACTCCATCTTTGATTTTGTCGTTGATTGCACTACCAATTTCCTTTTCATTTCGATATAGAAATGCCGTATCAATAAGGCGATATCCTTCGTCAATGGCATGTTTTACTGCATCAGCTACTTCATTCCGTTTCGACTAAAACGTTTGTTAAAATAGTTTAGGTGTATTGATAAATTTTCCATGAGCTCTTTTTTTTTATATATATTCTTAAGTAGTTTTGGAGAATCGTGAAGCTTCAACGTTTGCAATGGGCGAGCATGTACAACGGGATGGACAATAATCTTATGCCAAAGAAGGTGATGAGCGCACAGCGAATTGACGGAGCGAGGTTGTGTGGACGACCGAGAGTTCGCTGGGAGAACTCCGTATAGGTGAAGACGCCCACCAGCTGGTGGGCTTCCGAAACTAGGGGACCAGGTCACGTAACCGCGACAATTGGAGGTCAACGATTCAGGCGGCCAAAGCCCGACGTCGGACTATCGTGCCACATTGATGATGATGAGTTTTGGACGATTTGGATAAAGAAACTTTATACAAAAAATACATCTATGAGTGTCGTGACTTTTTGTATGAAATTTCGTTGAAATTGGTTTTAATCGAAACGCTGCGCAAGTCTCCTTTTATATTTACATATCAAATGGTCTCATTACATGCATAAATTACATAACAGATTTCGAAATTCATAATGGGGTTGGGCAAGATTGCTTAGTTATGCCGATCGTATTTCTTCAGTGTTCTGCAGGTAAAACTATATTATGCAGCCCCGAGTCCGGCCAATTTTGTTCACTCCGATTTTTAACTCTGCCAAATTATACCATTCATCGGAAAATTTGGATATTGATTCAATAAAATCTATGTTGAATCCTTGAACTCGAATCCATTGATTCACCTTGGATGTGTAGCATAAGAGTTAACTAGCCTTATTTCGGCCCCACACGCCACACTGCGCGCAGTTTGCAAGGAAGATGGACTCTAAAGTTATTGGAAGAGTTGAAAGTTATAAACTACTCCGAAATGCCATGATGGAAACCATCTATTTAAATGGAATTGTTTGAAATCTCTCCTGAATCCCACATGCACTGACTCATTGCCAAGCCGCTAAGAAAATGTCTATACACACAAACTGGCTGCATTTTATTGATAAATGTGAGGATTCTAGGGTTAGGAATTGGGGGTATTTTCCGTACAACTTTTCTTTTTTGCTGGAAATCACATGACGAATCACAATCCTGTGCGTTTATCCGGCAGTTTCCGGACACTCTGTATACAGTAAATAAGTGCACACGATTTTCATGCACCATCCATTCATCAATGCGATTTTCTAAACATTTCAAAACGGATAAGTGCACAACGGATAAGTGCACAGCACGCTTAAGAGCACGAATTTTTGGACTCCATTAAGAAAATTTTGCACATGTTTATTGCGAAAATTAGTTAGAGCAAACGTGTCAAATGGAGCAATCTAGTATTTATATTAATTGAAATAATTATGAAAATGTATAGGAGAAGTGAAATCAAGTCTGACTGGCCGATTTTTTTTCTTAACCCTTTAGCTGGCCAGGCATTTGAAGAATTTTGGAAAAAATCATTTCCTTGTACGACTAAAATTGAGCCATTGTGATCCAGTTCGTTAAGTGTTCAAATCATGAAGGAAAAGTGACTGTTGCATGAATATAATATCGGAAAAAAGGATAGCTCGATATGAACAAAAGATTGTCCAATACAAGTCCAATTCAGGGTGTATTTTTTTTTTAATTTAGAAAATGAAATCAATATGTATATATTAACCCTTCTGTTCAGATAATGGGTCCGCCGTTTGCATGTCGACCTCTACCATGAATTCAATTTCCGTCGATTTAATTTACCTTGGACATTTATCCAATTTCAAACACGCTCTGTGGCTCACTAGGTTGAGTCGCACTTTAGTAATCTAGAGGTCCAGAGATCGAATCTCGGCATGGTTGAAAATTTTCCGTACATGTGCGGATAGAAAATATATATTGTTTGCAACATTAAATACAATCCGAAATTATATGCAATGTAACGTTGACTCGAAATTGCCTATACACGGCTGAGTTAACGCACCATGGCCCCACATGGGGCTATATACGGTACTGAGAAGAAGATAAAAGTCAAACTGGGCGTGAACGGCGCGCGTCCTGATTCTATCAAATCTTATATCGCAGCAGCAAATGGAAACCAAATCTTAAGAATTTTCCGTCCAAACGCATGGACCCTATGCCTATTGATGAATTGATTCAGAGGCGAAAGTGGCAATGGATCGATGATTCATACCGGATTTTTTTCTGTGCACTTATCAAATCAATACTTTTTTGCGAGGCACTGTAATCATATGGAAATACTAGACAACCGTGCATACACATACACAATCCGAGCCTCTCAGTTGCAGTCAGATACAGGTCTCAAGTCTCAACGCTCAACCTGTCTTTATTATCATACTGAATTAGGAAATAGATTTTAATAATAAATTTAATTTGATTAAACTTACTCGAAACGTTCCCAAGCCTATTGCTGGCATTTTAAATCCATTATTGAGGTTGATAAATGGAATCGAAACACGAGACATTTGCAAGAGTGCAGAAGAGAACTACTCAAAAACGAAACTAAATGAAATGCTCTTTTGACGGCGAGCTTTTATTAATACTAAGTACAGTGGCGGGAACAGAAATTAGTCCATAAATTTATTGGTCTTGGTTGAATTAGATATCCCGCAGCGGCAGAAGCATTTTTCTGCTTCTGCCGCTGCTGTCATTGTGGGTCATCAAAGGCAAATGCGTGTGTTCTAAATTGAAATTTTTCTGCTGATGCCGATGTCTCTGCCGATGCTGATGCTGACGCGGGATATCTAATTCAACCATAAGGCATTTTGTGATAAAATGTTGAAAGTAATGTACCTAAATGAAAAAAAGAGGATCCGGAACAACATGCTCAAAATTGTTTCTAAACAGATGAATTAATAAAATAACCCATTGTAATTAAAGGCTACATATATTTCATAGTAATAAAAATGTTAAAGTAAAATAATATTTTTCTCCAGTTTTCTAAAATTCGGCATTGAAAGGATAGTATTTATGATTTTTATCAACAAAATCAAAATCACAAATGCGTCTATTGCTATTAAGACTATGCAAATATTTCATTTCATCGGAATTTAATTCAAAATCGAAAACTTCAAAGTTCTCATCTATAAATTCTTGTTCAATGGCTCCCGGAACAGGAACGGTACCACGTTGAATCTATGAAATAGAAATTTGTTAAAAAAAAAATAGATAATAAATAAATTAAAACTTGTTTGTATGAATTGACAAAAACTATTCACCAAATATCGCAATGCAACTTGAACTGGTGTCTTTTTATATTTATCTGCAACGGCTTGTGTCCGTTTATTATATAATGATTTCGGTGTCTTTTCAGCTGGCATCGGCCGTGCTATGGGACAATAATCCATTACAACAATATCACGATCCTGGCAAAACTTAACCAGCTTATCTTGGTTCAGATCAATGTGGCATTCAATCTGTTTATAGATTATAGCAAATTTTCAAAAAATGTGCATTAGTTCCACTTTATTGGGTCCAGTACAGGATAGAACAGCACAACTTCCACATGAAGTTGGCTATTAGTTGTCCTATATAGAACAGTAACTATCAAATTTGTATAGGAGTTGTGCGGCTCTGTCCTGTGCTCGGCCCAATAAAACGGACCTTTTATTTCAAATTCACATATTGTTGCATACCTCATTAACAACTGGCTTAATTTTGCAATGCTCCAGTACCCGTTCAATTTGTTCAGAATTAAAATTTGACACTCCAATACTTCGGACTAGTCCTTTCTCGACCAGATTTTCCATAGCTTTGTACGTATCTACATAGTCGATGTCACTTGAAAATTTCATAAGATAAACTATATTAGGTGATTCTGTGCCATTGAGTCTCTACATGTTTACTTCGTTTCAACGACTTTCGATCCTGGTGGTTTTGGTTGAAATGTCTCGTCATCAATGAGAACAAACCCGACTGGAAAGTGCATCAGAAACAAATCGATATAATCCAAACCCATGTCACGTTGCGCTTTTCGGCAGGCATATTCAACTTTTGACGGTTCATGATGTGTGCACCATAGCTGTAAAAAAATTAGACATAATTCAAGCCTAGCAAAACCGCATTGAAAAACTGCATCAATTTTTAGACTACTTTTGTCGTCACAAACATATCCTCCCGTTTGATAACTCCTTCTGCAATCTTATCGCGTATAGCTTGTCCAACATCTTTCTCAGTTAAGTAAGGCAGCGCAGTGTCAATGTGACGGTATCCTTTATCAATAGCATGTTTTGCGGCAGCTAAAAATGTTGTTGGATTTTCCTAAAAAAAAGTAGAAGTGCCTCAATCAACTCAGAAGGTATTTTTAAAACATATACACAATATGAAAAACATTCGTAGAACATTGTACGTATAGCACCTTTATTTTGACTCGAGGAACGGACAGGACAACGTAACTTTAAGACAAATTTGATAGCAGGACTATCATGCCAAAATTGTCTGAAAGTTACACTATTGTATTCTTATTTTGTTAAAAGAAAATTATCATTTTCACTTCGAAACTTAATTCCAATTTTAACTATAGTACTAGGCTAGAAGTTATTTACTACCAGAGGCAAAAATTGTTACGACTTTAATGTGAATCTTACCCTGAAGGTCCCCAGAGCTATAATTGGCATTTCGTATCCATTGTTAAGTTTCACCTTTGGAGCTAGCACCATGTTTACCAGATGAGAATCTTATTTAAAAGTCCAGTTGCAACTAAAATGGTTTTGAAAGATTGTTGAGAACCCACTTTCTATACTTATAAAATGATAACATTTAGTCTGTTGAAAAAAACCTAAACAAAAATCAAATCAAATAAGTGTCACTTTCCGCAGTGATAAGAACATTCATTACATAAAATTTATTGATACCTATATGTACTCAAATATACTTTTCCCGGAGCCAATAATCCAACCATGATATTGCAATCTTAGTCACTTCTCATATCGAGGTGATTAGACGATGTATTATGTATTTCATAAAAAGAGATTGTGAATGCAACGCAACAGGGGCGTACGCAGAAAAATATTTCGGGAGGGGTTTTTGCAAAAAGTCAAAGTGATATTTAAAAGCTGACAAGTGCGATCAAATCACTGTGGAAGTATGGAAGTTATTTCAAACCAGTTGCAATACGCCTCCAAGCCTCATAGTAACCACTATTGTTGATCTATGCAGGTTAAATCCACTAAAGAATGCTAATTATTCTAAATCACCGAAGGACATAAATCCAAATTAACTTTAGCTGCTAAGGTCGATATCAAGAAGTTAGTGGAAATATGGTGCAGCATTGATTTTGATTGTACCACTTCAGTTGTCTTACTTCCGAGAGACACTTCATTGGCTACTCAACTGCAAAATTAATTTTGCCAGCAGATCATTTTCATGATGCTGAGTCCTTGCTTGTTAGATGACTTGAGAGATTTCTTATACGATGGGTGCAAAATATCTGTCCGTCTGTTGCAGGGACGTAGCCAGAAATTGTTTTCGAAATGGGCCCAGCGTTAAAAAAAATGTCCATGCTATAAAATTTTATTTAATTTAGTCCATAAAAGTAGACGTAATTTCTATTTTACAATTGTCGACGAGTGGATCTTTTAGTTAGTTAATTTCACTTATTGATATCCGTATAACGATATTTCGATGATACGCTAAATGGGATCGCAGCCACCACACCTCTAATGAAGCCAATATACATATGTTCACTATTTATTATTTCTTATTATAATTATTATTAAAATTTAAATGAATTTTTGAATCTCTTCGGGAGGGGTCCGGACCCTGGGACCTCTCCACTGGCTCTGGTCTGTCGATTTTGTGTTGCTAGAGATGACTAATGCGATGATCGCTCAGCGATCGTAGTTGAGAAATCCATTCTGAACCTTATTTGTATATTCCTATAGTACCGACTACTTAATGAAATGAAACATGTCTGCATAGACAACTTACGAATATTGTGGGCACAACCAGTTGTCTAACTTCGAGTGCTGAGCGATCTTCACATTAGCGCGACTCTAGACAACACAAACTTTAAGAATAGAATAAATTAATAAAAACAATAAAAAAATACCGGCGTACAGAGGGCTGCGCCCGCAATACGAGGGTTTTTTTTAGAAATTTAATGCATAGTGAATATTTTTTGTACATATATTTTATAAGCAATAAATAAGAATTGTGCACAGCATTAATGAAATGCTTCCTGTAAATCTGTTTTTGGATTGGTTTAAATAAACGCGTTCCACCTTTAATTAGACCAATCCAAAAATATATTTACTATTTACCCAGTTTGAATAAAAGTACTCCAAGGCAAATCTACAGGCATTTTTCGATTTAAGATTTCTGATGGCCTTTGAGCAAAAGAAACTCAGGCAAACGTAAGGATGGCTTGGCTTTATATATGAACTGAATTATTAGCTGTAAATCTACTGTTACTGTTTTTTTTAATCAAGGAAAAGAAACTTATATGAAATGATTCCATTGTGTCCCCTGACATAAGAGTCCACGCAAGCTTTCCTATGAGTATTGAACAAGTATACTTTTGCAGTTATTCAGGGACACCCTGTTAACTTGGTCCTACAAACTTAAAAATATTTGTGGCAAAAACTATTACCATTCTATGCATTTCCATCAAATTTCATGTTCATTGTTTCATCAAGTTAAAAGATATGCATTGAAGAAATACTTAAGAGGCTTCCCTTGCATTGTGAAAGGCCCTTACTAAATACTTACTTGGCTAAGCTGACCAGACGTACAGCATTTCGCTGCACAGTACAGCATTTTAACCTGTCGTACAGCATTGGGAAATGTACAGCATTCTCCATTCTACACAATGAAGCCTAATTCACTACATAATAAGGTCCTCCTCCTTAAGGTGTAAAGTTGGACTATACTTTAGCCTGTAGAATCGATATTTAGCAAGATAATATTGAATTTTGATTTGGTGCTTTAGTGCTCTACAGCGAAACGTTTTCTTGCTACGAAGCTATTTGAAGCGAGAACTTCGAGGAACATTTTACTATCGCGCTGAAGAGCTGCATTTCTTTTACCAGATATGGCATTAGCTTTTGCGAGGCCCCGATCCGATTGTTGATTGTCTAATTTGGACTCTCTCATTCCGCAAAAGTTACACCAACTTTCAAAATAATACCAGAAAAATGTAATCAAATTATGGCGCCTTTTTTATTTTATTAATGTTAATGTAAGTAATTTGTACTAAAGACTGAGAGTGTTTTCAAAAACACGAAATTTCTCGAATTTTATTTTTAGCGCGAATTAGTAATTCCATTCTAAAGTAACTAAAGTGAGTGAGTCAATGAAAATGCAAACTTCCTTATTGAGCTGAACTGATTGAATTTCGCTATTTTTTACAAGGACTTAAAGCTTATAATTCTGAAAAATGTATGGATATTTTATTTGTCATCTGTGGTGTGGTGTCCTGGGATCGCTCCGGTTCTCTACCCTGTAAATATTGTTACAAATACAGTGTTGAAAATTTTAAATGTTTTTTTTACAATAAATTAAAATGAAGGTCATTTCGGAAACATGAACAGAAGAATTGGATTCACCTATTACCAAAAGGAATAGCTTCGATCATTAACAAACTGCTCTGGTACCAACATTTAAATCCAATCAGCAGAAAACAGTCCACCCGGTTAAAATCCACTAAGTAAAGCAGATTTCCCATACATTTTGAATGAAATGAATGCGATTCCAACCAAAATCTCAAACCAAATCTATACGGAATCATGGTAAAGTTCGGAAGTTACAGCTGCCAAAATTGCTCATTTGTGTTTTCCAAGCTTTTAAATCAGTAGTCATTTTGCGGGCAGATGCCAGATCATACGACAGTCTTTTGCTTTATGCGTTTAATCTTATTTCGAGTGCTCTTCCTTGTTATAGCTTTTCATGTTAAAACATACGTTTGTGCTTCACCAGTAGCGTAGATAGCTTTTCGGAGGGGTTCGGTGGTCAGGTCGTTTGAAGGCTGAGATTCCGGAGGAATATATGCTTGGAACAGCGAAGCAAATATTGCACGTCGAACAACGTGGCACTAGACCTCAGATGTAGAGTTTTCATAATCCCCACCTTAATGTTGGTGTACCTACTTAATCGAGGTTGGACTAGCGACTCTTGAATGATACTCGAGAGTTTCATTTCAATTACACAACCACCACCATCCAAAACTCATTTACCAGTATACGCTAGGAATTATCAAAATTCTAGCCAATGCAGTAACAATTAACTAATTCTGAAATCCCCCCGTGGATGGCATTTCGATATATTGTTACATAAATGTACCCAATTAATAGCAAAGAAATAAATTTATATAATTTAGCATACAACAACGCATTGGTCTCGGCGATGACACGATCCAAGATAGAGCTGCCTGTAGAAATATGCTGAGATATTATCGTTAAAACGGGCGATGTGCCTACACCGCGGGTCGAGCAACGCGAAGCCATGGAGCGGTATAAAGAACGAGGCAAGGAAGAAGAATTTAGCATACAAAAAATCACGGGGATCAATCTCCTTGAACCCCCTATCTACGCCACTGAGTTCTTTTCACAAAGATATCGCTTATGAAAAGAAGAATCATTTTGGTAGCCACGTGAGGTATTCTATCTCCAAATCGGCGTGAAGGGCAGGGGGAGGGGTAGTATGGCTGAAAATTTGCCTGAGAACCGAATTTCGCAAGTATGTACAGCATTGGGTCTTCTGAAGTCTGGTCACCTTATACTTGGCTATATTTCCGGTTACGATACAGTTATTCGAATGAAAATTCGTAAACATATTCCCTATATAATTTTCTAAAAACCCTTAGCAGAATTTTCATATTTGGAAACCTAAGAGGGCCTACACACGAACAAATTGAAATTTTACTTTTCCTTAGCAAAAGTCAACAGTCTTAATATTTAACGTATATAAGGCCATACTGACCAATCTTTGTGCAAAGTTTTATATCGATCCCTACAACGGTTTAGAAAAACGGACGTCGAAAAGGAAGTTTAACTTTAAACGCCAATAACTTTTTTACCGTTACTCGAAACTGAATATGAGATGTACTCGTTTAGATCTTTGATTTAAATACCCATACGTCAATCTCAGATAAAATCTAAAAAAGCAGACTTTTTTCAAACGTTCGGGACACCCTGGTTATCTTCTTCCTACCAACTTTTAAGGTATTTGTGCCAATAGCTTAAAATATATTAGACGCGTAAAATGTATTTCAAACAAAAGATTGTAACCATTCTACACATTCCTACCAAATTTCATGACAATCGATTGAGCCGTTCGCGAGTTATTTAGTGAACAGACGGACGGACGGACTAAATCGATTTAATAAGAGTTTTTGAAAAAAAAAATCGAAAAAACCCTAAAAAAATTTAAAAATATAAAAATATTGCACGAACCTTGGTAGTTATGTTGGACTTCTACTAATTCTACTAATCTAAAGCACTGCGCGGTCCTCGAAATTCAGCATCATAGTGTGCATGGACTGCTACTCAATGATCAACGCGGCGCCCGGCGAGTTTCTTTCTAGAGTGTTCAAATCGCTCTGCTCACTGTCTATCATTTCTCATTGGATTGACCGACTCTTATATGATATTGCCCCAGATCTGATTCTAGTTTCCTCTCAGTACCTTTAAATGTTGGACAGGTTAAAAAGGGGTGTATGTACATACTTCGCGTGGATACTTCATCATTTTTAGGATTCGAGACTTAGGCCCTCAAGTTCAACCATATTCGGTGAATGGATATAAATATTTGCAATAGAAGCAGATGATTAACCTGTCACACAGAGCTCCTCGGCATTTTTTATTCGATCCGCGCATTATTGTGGCCTGGACTGGTCATCTTGCTGATCCATAAATGTGGATTGGTATTTAATCTAAAGGCTTCATGAACTTTGTCAATCAACGTAGTTGATCAGACCTTTTAAATGTGGTACTATCAGTAGTGCCAACCTTTAATTTTGGTAGAAAATGGATCAGTCTACAAAAATTGATTTTTGACCTTAGTGGTGGACAGGGAAAAAGTGCGCTTTGTAATAATATTCCCAAGTAACAATTCGTATGCTGGAACATGCTTGACTGAGGGCACCTTCCCCGAAATTGCGAACAAACCATGATTATTATCAGAAACCAGGGAAGCTTTACCAGGTGCAGCATAGTGTAGCGAACAATCGAGCAGCGAACACCCTGAGTTGAGCAATATGAGTTGCAACACCCAAAGCACAGGCACACACTCCCATTGCCTCGGTTTCTTTCTCTGGGGTTTTAGAAATCAAAAGTTTATAAAAGGCGTTTTGTTTGAAAAAAAGTGAAAAAAGTGTTACTATCTTTCTTCTATACAATCCACCTTCTATCCTAAACTATAATGGATTTTGGTTCACGGCTCCCTTCTGGGAGTCAAAAACGGTGATTTTTTATAAATCAATTTAAATTTTCAATTAATTTTCAGATAAAGCTGGTAATTTCGTGCGTAGTTTCCTTATGACATCAGAAGTTCTGAGGGAGATTGGAAGGCTATCTTTTAATATTGTTCGATAATGCGATAAAGCAACATATGGATCAGAACCCTTAGCAAGGCTTTTTTGTATGAAAAAAAAAAACTTGGGATATTCTCCAATAAGAAAAGAATTACAACAATAACTGAAGTACTTTTGTTTTTATTGACCTTTCAAATAAGTAAGTTTCTCTGGCGCACCCTGTATAACTAACCAATCAATACATATTTTTCACTGCGATAAATAGCAGTATTTGGACTGAAAGTAGACAATTTTACTCACCTTATTTTAAATACTGGCTTATATTTTTGGAAATTTATAAATATTGGAAAAAATAAAAAAAAAATGGTTAAACGCTTACTTCTCAAAAATTTAATTGAAAATACATTTTTATACCCGTCACTTTGTGAAATCTATTGAGCTATGTCCGTCTATATGTCTATGTCTGTCTGTCCGCGTCTGTTGCAACGCAAACTAGTCCCTCAGTTTTGAAGCTATCGGGCTGAAATTTTGTACACAAGTTTGTTTTTAGTGAACGCTGTATATATTTAGGAATGAATGGAATCAGACCATGGCGTCATGGGGATGCCAAAGAAACCAATCCCGGAAAATTAGGCTCTTCTAAAAAAAACTTTTATCTTAATGTTCCAATCTTAACCAAACTGCACACAATAGGTGTGTTTTTTTGGTTATCCCGTGCAGGTTTGGGTAACGAAACTCCATATAAAAAAAATTACAGCTGACGCAACTGCCATTTTTTTATATGAAGTCTCGTTACCCAAACTTACACAGGATAACCAAAAAAACACACCTAATTGTGTTCTTATAGTAAACCCTCAAAACATATCTAGAAACGGACGGAATCGGAACACTACACTACGCCATCGGGCTGCCATCAACGCCATCTAGATATATCAAGGCCACAACTCAGCTGTACGATGACGGCATGGATCTTGCATAAATTATTCGTCGGACACGGGCAAACAAAAACAACGTCATGAGAAACAACAACAATGCAATGCAATTTAGTCGACGGATTTGACGCTTACGAGTCTATATTGCGGCCTTAATATATAAACGGCAGTGCTGCCATACAAGCCAACCCTTGAAAGTTAGGTTCTTCTAAGAAAAACTTTTTTCTTTATGAACCAATCTTAACCAAACTTCATCCAAGTGTGTTCATAGTAGAGCCTCAAAACATATCCAGGAACGGATAGAATTGGAAAAATATGTCATAGGGCTGTCATACAAATCAACTCCTAAATATTAGGTTCTTGTAAGAAAAACTTTTTGAGTCTTGACCAAAATTCATCCAAGTGTGTTCCTGGCTTAGCCTCAACGCATCCAAGTTCAGATCAGATCAGGAATCGTCGTAGGGATGCGGTAGAAAATATTAACACAAAAGAAGCTAAAGTTTAATTCAAATGTGACGGGTATTCAAATTTCGGCTGTGCCCAAAAGTATAGCCTCGGTCTCGTTATGGGTATAACACCGAAAAAAATATAGACCGGTGACTGCCCAAAGCTTACAGATATTAAATATTAATCGGTCGAAAAAGCAAACATTTGGCTTATTCAACGAACAAAATTCAAAAGGAATGTAATATGTATTAATTTCCACCGAACCCTTGCTATATTATAGTCTATATCCGAAGTTAGTATCCAATTGGAGTATCAGTTTTATGTCACTTTTTTGGTTCGTTAAATCCGCTCATTTGCTAAAGATACAAACTCCTATACCACCTTCATGAATAAACTTTTTTACTACTAACTGAAAAAAGCTCTTCTGTACGAAAACACCAGCTTCTTAAACTGGTTACTCATAGCCGTAAACGTAGTATAGTTACCATGGTTTAGTCATCGCAAAACATTGAACAGGTGAGTGTGTTGTGACCAGTGACCATAGTGAAATTAGTGACGTAAAAATGGTAATAATCGCACCAAAGATACAACTAAACAATGGAATGGAAATGCCCGTCCTTGGACTGGGAACTTTATTCGTAAGTAGACCAACATAATCTTAATATATCTTAACATATTTAGTTATCTTTTATATTAGTACCGTTTAATTATTTTTCTAATACCAATTCCTCCTATACATACATAGTTCATTTAAACCATAGATACTCATACTTCTTTCGACTGTATAAAATAAACCTCTTTGAGTTTCAGTTAAGTTTGTAAAATCAAGATAAAAAAAAATAGATGAATAGATTAATTCTTGTGAGGAAATTAGATAACTTCCAGCTTTTAAATGAGTATAATGTACTAACACTTGTAGGGATATTCATATTTTTGTATTGCTCATTCACTCACTTCATACATTACTAATTGGTACTCAAATTCACAGTCACACTCACGCGAAATTGAAGAAGCTGTAAAGTGTGCCATCGATTGTGGATATCGGCATATTGACACCGCTTTTTGCTACGGAAATGAAAAGGATGTGGGACGTGCAATAAGGGCCAAAATCAACGAAGGAGTTATTAAACGGGAGGACATTTTTGTCGTCACTAAGGTATTCAATTGAATTTAATGAGCTCAGCTTATTGTCATTTTTTGATGCCAACGCAAATTCCTTAGCTCTGGTCAACTCATCATGAACCATCAGCCGTGTTGCCTGCACTCCAACAATCTCTACAAAATTTGGGTCTTCCCTATGTTGATCTATACTTGATGCATTTTCCTGTAGGATTTGCGCAACATGGTGGAATGAAGTAAGTTATTTTTTTAAATAGTTTAAATAAATGGATAGGTTCCTATCTAGTTTTGTTTTTCAGTGATGTCGATTATGTAGATACGTGGAAAGCCATGGAGCCTCTAGTTCAGAAGGGACTCGCTCGAAGTATTGGTCTTTCCAATTTCAATAGCGTACAAATCGAAAGAGTTTTAAAAGCATGCACAATTCGTCCGGTTGTTAATCAGGTAATATACATACATGAAATAATAATAAAACAGGACTTGTTGGTGTGGACCAAAAAAGCATTATATGTGATTGAATTGTATTTTATTGTATCTCATACTTACCTACTTCAAAAATTGTTGACAGGTCGAATGTAATGTTGGCTTCAATCAAAAGAAATTGGTTGCCTTTTGCAAAGAACGAAACATACAAATTACAGCATACTGTCCATTGGGTCAGCCAAATCCTTCCGCAAAAGATCCAGCCTTTCTCTTTGACAAGCGCATTGAAGCAATTGGAGCTAAATATAATAAAACTGCAGCCCAAATAGCGTTAAGATATCTGGTGAGAATTTAAGAAATAAAAAAAAAAATAATTTTTGCTAATGGTTACTGTTAATCTTATTGCATTGCAGATTCAAGTCGGAACAATACCAATACCTAAATCGGTTACGCCCAAAAGAATTGCGGAAAATATAAATATATTCGACTTTGAATTAGGTGAGGAGGATATCCGTACTATAGAACAGTTTCATACGGGAAAACGAAAAATTTTGTTTCATTTTGCCGATAACAAACATAAATATTATCCGTTTAATATAGAGTACTAAAATACACATTTAAAGATTTTTTACAATAAAATAACAAACTTTTTTAAAATACATCTTGCATAGTACGTAAAGGGGGTTCGACACCATAAGACGTTAAATTGAAATAATGCATGGAAAAATGTCTTAAATATTTATGAAATTAGATTCATTTTAAAGCTAATGTTATTGCAACAATAAAGTACGATTTAAGGCGAGTGGACGATTCATCTGGCGCTTACGTGCCATTTTCTGAAGGTGTAACTTTCTCATACCTGTGAAAAATAAAGCGTGCTGCATTTAAGAAATTACTCGTCAAATACTGATGTGTTTCTGCTTGGGATATTCGTTTCTTTTCACAAGCTTGTTACAATAAGGATCATCTGAAGAAGAAAAAGCTAAAGTTTAGTGGTTCTTGTGAGATGGTGGAAGCTTTGATCAATAGGTCTTTGAATATTGAGAAACATTGAGATATGAGAGAGCGGTATAAACCTAATTGATAACATATTGACTCCTCGATTATCTTGAAAGATTCATTTAATGATCTTCTAACCAACCTCCTCGTTTATTAGTAATTAATTAGTAACTCGATAAGACTGTTTTCTTTGGATATATCATGGTAAATGTAGGTATTCACCAATCAAACAGAAACAAGTAACATTTTACAAAATCATCATTTCATATACAGAAATACAGTATAATGCTTGAAATAGATTACGCGCATCAGCAGCAGCATCGGCAGAATTTCATAGCTGACAAATATTGCTGAATGCCAAGTCTTCTGCTCAACATTTTTGTCAGCAATGTAGAATTGCGCTTGACGTTTCGCGGTGCCGATGCTGCTGCTGATGCGCGTAAACTATTTCAAGCAGGATTTAGTGCAAAATAAGTGAGAAAATTGGTCCTTTAGATAACAGTACGTACGCGCAAGATTTATCGGCTGTTTGTGAAAAATCGTAGTGAAACATATGTAAATGTCAGAGATTTGTCTTTCGAATGAATCTAATTTCACAAATATTGGTATTAGTCCAATCAACGAAGACATTATAGAGAACATTCAACATAACATAATCGGTATACATATACATATGTGTCTGTAGATTGGCTATATCACTGCCATCTAGATAGACAGGCCGAACTGCAGATAAATTTGTTCGTCTACAAGTGGACAAAGTGCGTTCGTGACCAGTGACAGTTGACATTTGTAAAGCCCACAACCTCCAGTGCTTCTGAACCCAAAAGTTTAAATATGCCGAGCGTTTATTACGAAACAAAGGTTATGGTTTGCTTTAATGTGTTTTTGATGTGCAAGTGGTAAAATAGTATACATCAACATCGTACTTACCATATTTATCTCAAAAATCAACGCACTGGCATGTGTATATCATAGCAAGTCACACGAAATGACAGGCTGACAGCCACTGATATTTGGATTGTGGACAATTTGTGGATTGTACTGAGCGGTACTTTGGCAGTACTAAGCGCGGACCATGACCAACCATGGCACTACTAGTGTTGCATGACCACTGACAGATCAGCTGATAATCCGGCCTGTCTATCTAGATGGCAGTGGCTATATGCATGTACGCTGTGCTGATGTTTTCTATGTGTAATTTCTGGTTATTAAATTAGCTATATCTGGATAACTGTTAGGAATTACTAGACCTATGCATGTATGATAAACTTTATAGGAAATTGTGTAACTTTTCATTCTTGCCCCGATATTTTTCTTTGTTGAGTTCGCGGTTTTGGAGATATTTCGGGGATAGAGCTGATAAGGAGAAAAATTTGATGTTTTAACCCGCTCTCCCAACGTTAGCTCACACCCCACGACCGCGTGCTTTTAGTATGTTTTCCTCGCAACTACCTCTTGCAAATCCGTGAAATAAAAAACCGTAACCCTTCTCTCTATTTTCCGCAATGTTTGTCTTCATTCTGATGTATAAAGAATCAATAGGTGTGTTTTTTTGGTTATCCCGTGTAGGTTTGGGTAACGTAACTTCATATAAAAAAATGACAGGTGGATCAGATGGCATTTTTTTTATATGGAGTTTCGTTACCCAAACTTACACGGGATAACCAAAAAAAACACACCTAATGTATGTTAAGACTTTTCAACTTTCGAGTAATTGGAGACAAGCCTAGGGAGTGTATCAAATTAAAGGAAATTTAATACTTTTCAACTTTGCTCTGCAGAAGTTTTTAGGAAAACGATTGGGGAGCCAGAGCCAATAGAATGCAAAAAAAGCATTTTCGACTTTTATTAAACTATTTATATCGAACGAACCGTTAGGAATTTTGCTTATGTACGTATAAACAAATATGTAGGATATTTAGCAAGTTTTAATTAATACTTATAACTTTTTCTCTAGGACTCATCGGTTTCGAGATAAACCCAAAACCCCAAAAATCTACGTTTCCCTGTCACCACAGCATAATTGTGACTGAAATCATTCTAAGATTGCGGATTGAGACTAGGCGGGAGGGGCGCTTCCCAAGCTATAGCATTTGGATTTGTTAATGCTATTATTATCCCCTACCTTGGCTACGTCCATACTGATGATATTCATACATCATCTTATTTTTAAATTTCTTGGACGTTTAAGTGAAGTTTTCCTGAAAATGTCCAGTGATAAGATGAGAATTTTCAGAACGAATTGAAATATGTACTCATGCATGTAAATATACAGAGCTACTGGAACAATATTTATAAACTATACTGTACGGATACGGAGTCTATGAAAGCTCAACGAAATATCTCTTGAATTTTAAGATATAAAGAGAATAGAGAATACAACTTTTTCTGAAGTGCACAGAATGTAGAGAGCGCAGTAGAAGCTTTTTCGACTGAACACAAGCTGTTCAATTTGACATTTATACAGGGTGGGCCACGAAAGACCTACCAATTTGAAACGCGTATATCTTTTTTATTTTTATTTTTTTTTTCATTTTACATATTATAATTTAACTCTTGGAAATTTATAATAAGTTCATACAGTACCTACACAACAAGGGCAACACACCAGTATCAGTTACATCCATTAAGATGTACTGTTTGGTGCGGTGTTATGGCAGAAAAAATTATCGGCTCACATTTCTTCGAAAATGGAGATGAAACGCCAGAAACGATTTCCGGGGCTTCTTACAGAACAATGATCGACAACTTCTTGCGGCCAATGGTGGAAGAGCACCCTAATTTGTGGTTTCAACAAGATGGAGCGACTGAGTTCAGATTTCCCTTGGTCACCTCGTTCACCAGATTTAACTGCACCCGACTTTTTTTATGTGGATATTTAAAAGACAAAGTGTCTATTAATAAACCAGAGACTATTAGACAAATAAAGAAGAATATTCGAGGCGAAATACGGAGCCTGCAACCAGAAACATTACGTGATGTAATGGAAAATGCGCTAAAAAGAGCCCATGTCTGTATCGATCGAAATGGTGCACATTTGTCTGATGTCATCTTTCATACTTAATTTCCATAAAATGTATTTCATATATATTAAAAATTAAATAAAACAATTGGTAATTACAAGAGTTATACGCTTTTAAAAATGGTAGGTCTTTCGTGGCTCACTCTGTATTAACTTATAGGCTGGAAATAGATATGATGCAGCAACAGCAGCAGCGGTCCAATGCGGTTTAAATTTGAATGGATTGCCGTTATTTGCTGTCCCAGTAGAAATTTGGCCATGCTAGTTGGAACGATTTTTCCGAGTTTTGTATACAGTAAGATTTGAGGAACCTTGAAAGGCCACGACGCACGGCACATGCCGGCAGTAAACCTATACATAATGCATTAGCTGCAGAAATGCTGTCCCACGAAAAGACTATTTACGTACCAGAGGCAAAAAATGAAAAGGGAAGAGGGCTAGCTAGAAAATGGCTATATTTAAAATTTTCTAGTGTCCAGTGGTTAATTATGGTAACCATTAATTCTTTATTACCGTCTAAGAAACTCGGTTCGAAAATCTCAATTTTCGATAAAGTTAGGTGTGGTGTCCTACT